>NNCF01132544.1:180695-209025 GCA_002313205.1 Laupala kohalensis | reverse complement strand
AAAAAAAAGAGAAAGTAGATGATATAGGGATGTGAGCTTATTGAAAATATTTCATTAATTGTTTATTGATTAATTTCTCTGCATGAGTATAATTGATGATTAATCATTGTGCATTAACCGATCAATCCAACAAATCGATTAATTTTTTAAAATTAATTTAAATTTATCTTTAATATATTGATTCGTCGCGAGTGTTAACCGTACTAATATTTAAAAAAGAATTTTTGGACATTATTGATATATTTTTAATATTTATTATGATCTTAAAAATATATACTTTTTTCCTAAATATCAAAGTATTTTATTCTAAAAATTATATAACGTGGCACAAGCCAAAATCGGTATTTGTACGCCTAGCATGGCTACACATTATTTGTCTTGTAGTTATAATTCTGATGACAGTTTATTTTATAATTGATCATAACTTTAAATAATTTATTTCCACGCATATGAAGGGAAATTAAAAAATCAATTAATATTATAATTGGATCAAATAATCTTAAAACTGAATCAATGCACGAAGTAATAGGTCTGAACATAATCGATACATTCTATCGATAAATCGCATGAAAAAATCCATTGTATTAATCGCAATTAATGTAGCCATTCCTAATACGCGTCTGCAGCCCCGCCATGCGTCTCCGCTCGTGCTTTCGCCGAACAGGAGCTCGGGAGGCGAGGCGCGCGTGCTGCATTCGCCAGCTGTGCGGGTTGCGTCTTGGCCGAGCGCCAGGCGTCGTCACGGCGGCAGCTGCAGTAGCGGCAACGGCAACGGTGAGGCGAGGCGGCGGACGCGTCACGGTTTGTCGCGCAGTGGACCAGCGTTAGTACAGCCACTTCTGCCCACAGATAATTTAATAAGAGAGGATGTTAAAGAATTTTCGAGTTACCGCTTGAACGAGGCAATGATGTCCAATGTGACGATGAAATTAGTGAATGAAGCTGTGTGTTAACATCTGAACGTCTAGGCGATGAAAATATAAATCTAGTGTAAAAATGGGGTAGCGCACATCTTTATGCTTCGAGTATATGTTTTTNGGGGGGGGGCGGAATTTTCTCCTCTCATATTTTTACTAATTCTTACATCACTTTCAAAGATGATCAAACTGATAGTAATTTAGTTATCAATAATACGAGCTGAAGATATCATTGAAAGATTAGAACTGAAGCACGTCAAGTATCTCATGTAACAAGATAAAAATAAAACGAAGTTTAATATTTAAAATAAAACAAATTATGGTTAATTCATGGTTAAGTATGGTTTGATGGCCTTGTTCAACCACACTGTACACATTTCCTGTGAATATAATTCTTTCGTTAGCATAGTTTTTTAAACTCTTACAAAACACTTATCAGCTTTAATCGAATGAATTATTGCAAAATTCTTAGGCCAGATTCAGAACATAAAGTTTATTTTGTTCTAGGGAGGAGATAATTAACGGTTACGTATCCCAAACTTTATAGTGTTTCGTTTAGAAACACCATGATGTACACTATTGAAACCACTGAGTCACCATTTTTTGAAGGTACTTTCACCACGCACGAACAATACACTACGGTCTACTGCTCGGTTGTCACTGAAAAGTGTACATTAAGCTAAGTGTCAGCTGCCAAACTAAACATCAGAGTTGCAAAAACTTTTACATAAAATATCTTTGTTGTTTTATTAATACGCTACGAATATTCTTCATCGGAGAAGTATAATATTAGTTTCTTACTTGAACACATGTTCAATAATTTTTCCTCTAAATGCGACATGTTGTTCGTCATTTATATCATTTCCTTGTCAGCCATGGTACATTAATATTTCAACTTAACTTAGTTTTATCTTCCTTAAAATGTATTATAATTTTCTGCTAATGAAATTACAAAGGAAACTAGCAATTGTATATAATAAAAGTACTATAAGGAAATTTTTTTCCTGGTTAGTAGCACCAGTGAATTTAGTACATGAACTAACAACAGAATACCATAAAATAATTTTTTATCGAGCAACCTTTTCGAGTTCAAATTATTTTATACGAAGATTATGAATTTGCCATGAATCCAAGAGATTTACTTTCTCATAAATAATAATCAAGCACTAGTAGAGAAACATTTCTCCTTAATTGTATTATCTTCTGCGAGAACCATAAAATTTCAAAGCATCTGGTTAGTCCCCTTAACGTTCATTATTTCTTTCAAAATATGTGTATGCCAAGTCCACACACATTCTTGTTTTTCTGAATAACCGTTATCAAAAATTAAGAAGAATATTTTGCTCTATTTTTTTCATATTTAGCATAAGAGTGTTTATTGAAAAAATATCACATGTTTTTTGTTTATTACTTATTAATTTTTATTTATTTATATATTACTACCAATATTTGCATTATTTAATTTCCTAATTAAGACTGTTAGTTAAATAAAAATGTTAAATTCATTTATTATGTTTCCTGCTTCTATTTTTTGTATTTGTTCATGTATTTTTTCTCACTTCCTTGTTTAACAATATGTATTTTGTTCCATTTTTTTTGTATATGAAGAATTTTGTTTTTTGTCATGCTGCCTCCGATCGCAAACTCCGTTGCTGTCATAAAACACCACTTCAAAACATATTCTTTACTCACACTTCTTGAAATCTAATATGCTGTTCAATTTTCACAATGTAGCATAAAATTATTCTGTAAATATATCCTTAAGCTGTAAACTGTGGATAACGTCATGGAATAACTGTGGGGCGTATTGATAAAACTATGACGCAAATTATCATTTTATTTCTCTCGTCGTATGCTATTATTTATAGTTTGAGCTTTTCTTAAAAAAAACAATGTTTTCTAATACTTCTAAAAATGTCAGTTATTGTAAACACTAGCGTATGTAGGGCCACTTATGTGCTACGCTTTGTTGTAGCATATCGTGCACATATATAAGTCAGCTTCCACATTTTGTCCGTTGCATTTACCTCGAGCTAAAAGTAGTATTTAGGACAATGTAAGGGACGATATGCGAGATTTAATAAAATGTTTGTGATAAATAACGGTAACTTTGTTTGCTCTACTTTTCTGTCGATGAGACTTTGTGGGGAGAATGTCGCTTCAGAAGCTGAGTGAAAGGAATATTTGGCGCATAAGATTTTTAAAACCATGAGTTTGAACCTCTCCTAAGGACGTTAAGTGACTAAACTTCTTTCATAAATAACTCCTCTCAACAATTTGTCTCTCTTCATAACCGCAGGCGTTGCATCGCTGTAAGTGCGTCTTTTCTCCGCACTGCATCGCACGTGGTCTTCGCAATCTCTCTTCCCTCTGCGACGGGACACATGGCGGGTTGGGGGNGGGGGGGGGGGGGGGGGGGGGGAGACGACCAACCTCCCCTCGCCGTCAGAGGCAACACGAGGGCACTGGCGGTTTGATATATTTCCGTTTTATACGCACGAGGAAGTGTAACAAGAGATCGTGTGTGTGACGACATCGTTAAATTTGAGCATCTCACGAATGCGGTGTAGAGAGCGAGCGCAAACGCCATTTTATTTTTATATGCCACATACGAGTAATAAAAGTTCGTGTTAGTACGCATATATACCTTCTGGTGGTTGCTGCTCACAACCTTATCTCCATGCGATATCGGGTTACATTCATTTAAGCGGTCTGTATGTACTAACTTGTTACAATCATTTCCTTTTTTTATTTTCCTCGAGAGTTATGTGTAATACTGGACCTTCATATTTTGTCTTACTATTTCTTTCTCGTTTGGTCGTAGGAAACTATTATATAACCTTCATCAAGTGTATTAAAAAATTACTTACGTATTACTTCGATAAACTGTGGTTTCATGTTATTGCAATGAAGGAATTGTAGGTACCTCGAAGTTACGCAGATACGAGAAAGATGGTTTAAGCTCTACTTATAATTTTTGACAGTTTATTTTAAATATTCTTTTTATAAAGTATTATTGATATGGTCTGAGGGACTTGATATGAACGTGACAAAGATGTCAAACAGTGAAATCATAAATCGATGGAGTAAAAGGTTTTTGTTACTAGATGTGATGGGGCAACTCTCAATAGATGATATTTGTATCATATATTTTTACCTAGATCTAACATATTTAGCTTTATCCATATTTTCTCTTTGTCATAAAATTATTCGTGCTAGGAAAGGCAAACTTGTGGCGCTGCT
This sequence comes from Laupala kohalensis, assembly GCA_002313205.1. Taxonomy (NCBI): domain Eukaryota; kingdom Metazoa; phylum Arthropoda; class Insecta; order Orthoptera; family Trigonidiidae; genus Laupala; species Laupala kohalensis. Next base: position 204,865 of record NNCF01132544.1, on the reverse strand, counting down.
CAACAAAATAAAAATGTCATAACATAGTTGGCAAAGAATGAATGGTCTGACACAGATAGTGAACCACCATAGATATATACCATTTCCTTTTCTTCTAAGAACGAAAATTGTTTTGTGTGATCCTGCGATTGCAAAGTTTTAGCGGCTTACCTTCAAAACCGGGGTATGTATAAATCATGTCATATTTCTTCAATTCCTGATTTCGTTATTTCGGAGGATTGATGGAAATTTTGTGGGTGTTTCAGTAATGGATAATAATCAGCTCGATGGAATAGAAACAATATTTGCTCATTGCGTGATTCAGGTAACATGGTGTGCAAGGGACTATGTGAGTGTTGATATTCAGAACGTCCATTTTACATTTACGTCCACAGTTACATTTTTATGAATGATTTTTAATATCTGAGCATTGACTCAAAAGAAACATGAAGCATTTGGAAACTGAGCCATGCAAAATAATCTAATAAGATAGCATGTAGTCTAACGCAAAGATACAATGAACGTATTCAAGACCATTCGTAAATCTAATCTTGAAATATTCCCTCATTAATGAAAAATTATCATGAGAATGGGTAGCTACTCAGGTAATGGCATAGGTAATGGTTAACAGAGGTTCTTTCTCAGTTTGAAACCTAAATTCATCCCAAAGAAGTATCTGAAAGCCAGACCCAAAATCTATCAAGATGCAAAGAGTTATCCCAATAATATTTGTAATGAAAAACCTTTTATTTAAATAAATTTATTTTACTAGGTTTACTCTGATCCCGTCTGATCCCGTCTGATCCTGCGCCGCTCCCCAGCATAGTAAAAGTAAGTACCAGAAAACTTACTTAAATGTAGTATGTACAGTGCTCGGAGGAAAAAAGAGGAATGAGGGAAAAGACTAAAACTACGAGAAAGTTGATAAACTTATGCCAGCATAGTAAGATTATCGACTCTTCCTCTTTCTGTAGACGCGTGAGCATTTCACTCGTGTCAACAGAATCTTAGTGAGATTACGTTTAGATCCTGTCACCTAAATCAGCCGATTCGTAGAACCGGCGGTAATTGACATGCCAACTGTGACGGACATAGGGCTTGTAATCTAACCTTTAGCCTGCCTGTCACTGCCTGGAGTTAGCTTTTCCACGAGTTAAAGTAATCTTTGTGCAAGTTCCGTGACATACCGTCAGGAATTAGTGGTAGTCCGCTAGGTCACTCCCCGCAATAAACATATGAACACTGCGCTTTCGCTCCATTGACCACAACTCGTTACTTTTCTTTCACTGAGAGGACTGTAGATAATATTCTTATACTTTTAAGATTTCTTTATATATATTTTTATTTAATATAAAACTTTAATAACTGGATTGATGAAGAAATAAAGAAATCTTAATTTGGGTAATATGACGCTTTCGTAGCTGTAATGATTCAATTGTCACGAAACACGAGTTAAAAAGACATACAAAAGTATCATTGATAATTTTAGAGCAAAAATTCATTGTGAAGAACACGTATGTTATCATTTCAATATTTAGTTGTTGTTTTTTCGGTTTTGCCAACATATCGAACGAGTGAAAGTGACTAATCATACAATTTTTAGACATGATGTTTACGGAAAAGCGGTGTAGGGTTTTGAGACTTTCGACGAATATTTTGGCACTATCATTTGTGAAATGTTAATTTAAAAATAATTCACTCACGAAGACCAATATTTTTGGAATAAAATGTTACCATTCCCATTAATTATTGGGTGCTGCACAAAAATACGCTATACATATAATGTATTTTGTGCCAGTAGTATTTTTTGTGGTGCAGTGAAAATTTTTCATCGGTCCGGTAATGCACCATATTTCTGCGGGAGAGCACTCCGCTTCATTCGGCGGAGGAACCCCCGCGAATAAAAAATGAAATTCTATTGCATACATCGATATTTATGATAATTTGAATCATGTATCAGAAATAGAGGCGTGGGGGAGTATAATGTGCTTGTTAGTCGTGCAGCCAACATAGAAGGCCATTACAGTATCCTTGGGGCGCAATGACCTGCGCGGTAACGCTGCGCAGAATTGCGTCATTTTCTTGCGAGCGACATTTTCCCGCGTCAGGCGCCCTAACGAGGGTGAAGCCTCGTGTTTACAAAGCTTTCTGCTTAAGAACGCTATTTGCATAAGTCATTCGTCTTCGAACCGCTGGTCCATTTCTCCGCTCCGACCTCAAGCTCCGACACCTCACAAGAAGCTCTCTGAAATGTGCAACGACAGTAATGATGAAGTTGGAATTGTCGAATACATTGTTAAAGGTATTTTATTTACTCCCTTAACCGATTTTAAGTGAATGTATGGATATTTTATCCCAGAATTTAGTTTTAACATTATATCATGTATTTATATTGACGAGTTGTATGCCACTCTAAACATTTTAGTTATATTCTGAAATATATTATTAACTCAATTGAGAGTAAAAAATTTTTTACCAACTGTTAGATTATACATATTCTCTCTTTTACCATTATTCTATCTGTTGCCACAATATTGTTCGTCCTCTTTTGTTTCCTTCGTTGGTTTTGTTTTTCTTCTCTGTTCTGTAAATACGTCTCCAGCTACTCATTGTTTTGAGCTGAGTCTATGAGACTGTTTTCAATACCGGTTTTTTTACATTGCTTCTGTGGTTCCATCTATCTGTTTACGTATACGTATTTCCATTTATTCATCGATAATCAGTTCAACTTGCGAGCTCTGTATTCAGCAACATCGATCGTTAAACGGGATGGTTAAAATTACTTTTATTTTTATTTTATAAATGCTTTTTTATCTCAAATCTTATCTGGTAAAAGAAATCAGTATGAAGTCCTACTTATGTGTAATATATTTTATTTCCTTCGTAATTCTTATATGCTAAATTAGAACTGTCTGTAAAAATTCTTTTTCCCCATTTCCTTCGCTTTTTAGAAGTAACATTTTCGATCGTGTTTGGATCCCCTGTAGCCTCAGATATTTTTAAACGAGGGACTTAAGAATACCAATACTACTAAAACATACTTGCAATATGAGTATTTCTCATTTTTACAAACACGACAAAACATTAGATATTACTAACCATTGAACCATGGGCTCCGAAATATGGTAAAACAACCTATGGAAATATGAATGTGAAGTTAGGGGTTGCGTACAATTCTCAAGGATGACAAAATTTTAGGATGCATACCATATAAACGGAGTACTTTCTCTTAGAGCATGGGGCGGGTAAGGCAGTGAAAGGTAAACCCCTAATATTCCGTGGATCACGTACGGTATGCAAAGTAGGCGTACTGAAACTCGACAGATCTGCAGGTAAGATGATAATTTCACCCTTAAACTCGATACTTCCTTAAGGATTAGGACTCCGCGGAGCTACCTGTGCCCGTCACGTGAATCCCTAGTCACTGGAGCCGGTGGTCAGCTATTTCAGTAAGAAATCAAAGAGTTGGCCACTAACTTTATTTATTATAAAAATACTTTGTTGTAGAATAATAGAAATATAAGCTAAGAAGATGAAAAATTATACCAAACACTGCCTTACTGGCATCAAATGCATATTTCACAACTAGTCCAGTAAGAAGGTGACAAAAAGAAGCAAATCAAGAAGAAAAACTTTTTTCTACCAAAATTTTTTCAGTTTTTCACCTATAACTTGAAAACAACACATTTTAGAACGAAACATTCCGGTACGGAAATAATGTACTTTAAATTTCCAACAAACTATGTTTTGTACCGTTTTGACGCCAGACGAACGGAAAAGGATCAAGAGTGCGAAGAAATCGACAAAAATTCTACAATGACGCAATTCGGTTAAATTAAACAAGAATAAATTCTTTAAAACATTAGAGAAACATCTTAAATATTTTATACAAAGTAGTTGACAACAATAAAATATAAAACATACTAGGACATAATCTCTTTTAAAAAACTGTAGGGACTGTATTGGGAAACTTAAATCTAGTATTCAGAGAATCACTAGAGAACTCTATAATTCAAAGCTTCCAAGAATCAAGGGCGTAGAATTTTTTAAATCAATTTGCCTTGTTCTTACATTTCGTAATTTTGTGCGACGACCTCAGTAAATACATGAAAAATTGCTTTATCAGTCAACGCCCGCTCATACCTTACTGACAACAGAAATTCAACAATAAAAGCTGCAATTCATGAAAAAACACACAAAGTATGAAGATAAAAGGAGAACTTTCATGTTTGATAAAAATATTTTGACGAAAAGTCGAAGTTAAATCTAAACTTTTTCAGCGGCTATCGCTTTTATTTTTGACATTCAAACGAACGACCAAACCTGGAGTTTCAAAGATCTGTCTTATTGCTTCATTTCTGTCATAAATTGTTTTCATGCTTCAGAAGGAATTAAATATTTTGTCAAAAATGAAACGAGCCAAAAATTACTCCAAAACCTAATTATTTCGTTCTAAAACCCGAAATGCTAAGCAGTGACCCGCTATCGAGAACTGATATACTTACTCTACTACGATACAAAACATTTTCCAGTAAATAAAATGCTTTATGACAGTGTGAGGAAAAGTGGAATTCTACGCACCACTTTTTCGGAATCATAGACTCCGATAACACATATTTCGGTCTAAATTTCGCGACCGAATGTTTTTCACTATTACAATACTTAATATATACGACGTAAATAAGTAAAAAACAGGAGCTTATAATGTAATGTAATGATTCAGTAATGTCGTGTTTGGGTTCATTTTTATCGGAATTATGTGTGGAATTAAAAATCTATAATAAGAATAAAAATACTCAACTAATAACACTTTAAAGGACTTTCCAGTAAGTGACTCATGAAACCCATCAGTAGCAGGGCGGGCGTTTAGCATGAGGTCGGGCGGCATGGCAGCAAGCCATTAGGACAGGTACAAAGTGTAGAGTTAAATAGTACCCAAAAATTTTAATCCCTTGAGCGACTTTATGACCAGCAGGAAGTGTCGAGTTTGAAAGCTCCGCGCAAAGTAAATTGGGAAGAAATCGTTCAAAATTACTTAATTATACAGGATGTAAAACTGTGGAATAATCCATCTTCATGAAGTGAGATACCAGTAATCATGAATTTTCCTAGTGGTTCGTGTGAATTCCCATATTAAGTAGTGTACGTGAGAGCGCCAATAAGTAAGTCCACTGCATTCCCTGTTCCATGTTCTCGTCCGGACCTCTCACCGAGGCCCAATGGGAGTATCAGCGCAACTAACGGTGAGAATGTGGGGATGAAGACTACAAGGAAAATGGGACTACCCAAAAGCCCTTTGAATCGCTTCGGAATACCGACTCCGAGGTGTGACGTGGGAGGACATCGCGAGACTAGGTGACATTACGTGAGACTCGGCGAAGCGAGCATTTCCATCACTCCCTCGTCCTAGCCGAGACTCGGCGTGAGGTAGTCAACACTTGTCATTATAGTTGTAAATAACATATTAAACGGTATCCAGTATTACTTTTAAACGGTGAATGATCAAAATAATGTGAAAAAGTCTCTCTACACTATTTCGTTTTCGAGGAAAATAAACATAATAAACTTGATAATAAATGTGAACTTCATCAAGGTTTATTCAGATCATCTGCCGATAGAAGCGTCATCTGCGAAGGAATAAAATCAACTTATTACAATTCGAATTCTCACGGCTTCAACTTCAATGAAGTCCGCATTAGTTTTTTCTTGATATGATGAGGATATACTTCTTTATTTATTTTATGCCTTTTTTTGGCGAGGTTCAGGTCATGAGGCCTGCTCTTCCACCTAACCGTTGGACTTTGGAAAAGGGAATTGGGAAGGGGAGATGTTGGGTTGCCGGGGAACTTATGTTACTTATGACAATTCCAATTAGTATTCTTAAACAAATTATACTGGAAATGACATAAAGTAATTTAAGATTACTTTCAATCGCGGCTCCTGTTATATGTTGAATTGTTAGTGGTAAATGTTCAGTGATTTGATAAAATTAAGTACTTATAATTTTTACTACAACAGCTTACAGTGTATACTTTAAAAAATGCGAATGCCAGTTGCTACGGTTTACAGCGATGCATTTTAAACTTACGCGTACGATACCTGATATGGAGAGGTTTAAAATGCTGCAGTGAATTGCCTGGCGTTGGGTGGAAAGGAGGGTATAATAAACTTGTAGCAACTGGAGTCGAAGATTACCGAGGCGACTCTCGCATCGCCGAGCCCATTTACAGAGTTTGCAGAGCCGCGTTTTTGGAACACATACATTAGAGAAAAATATATACCTAGCGTAAGCGTAATGTTGATGACGCTAACCGCAGAACGTACATGGTGCAATCGATGCATTTTATATAGCGTACCCCCAAATCATATTATAATAGAAATTGTAAACGCAATCAAACAACTTCTAAGCAAATGTACACAATTAAACTGTACTGTGGGTACAACAGAACGTGCTTATACGGCACACACAACCAAAAAATCTCTCGCATACCCTCTCATTTATATATACATAACCTCAAATCCAGGCCAGAATCCGCCATGACATTGCGACGCAACGCACACTGGTCGCTAGACCCAAGGATCATAAAAGAGACATTACGGGGTGCGGTTGCAGGTAGAAGGGTTGAAGGATTTTGAATGGCACGAAAGCATCACCAGATCTGCCGGTCACCAGATGTTTTCATAATGATTTCTATTTATACAAAATATTCAATATTTAACAACTACTTTGGTTTATTCACAATTCTGATTTTTTAATTATACGTGCATATTTTTGTACGAGATTGCTTCAGGTTCCAAGAAACAATGTACAGACTGTACATATAGAAAAAGATATGCCCATTCATTTTATTCCTTTAATAAACAAAAAGTTTTCGTAAATGGCCAACTTCCCGTACCCGGGATTTCTAAGCATGACTTGATTTTTCTATCATATTCACTGAAATCTCCAAAATATAAATCGAATTCATTATGCAATAGGATGTATTTCACTAGTTCTAATATTAACTTTCAATTTAATATAAATATTATAATTATATTTTTGTAATTACTACTATACTACTATAAATTTAAATGCGTTTAATGTTATTTGTAATAATAGAAATTTGTAATTTATAATTTTGTAATATAAATATTTCAGTGTTTTAGTCATCATGATATTTTGTAATACTTTCTTGTCATTTATGTATTTTGTATTCTACGTAATTTTTCTGTATACTATATGTGTGTTATATTATCTAATACTTGTGTTAGACCTTCAGCCATCATCCTAATTGAAGTTTGTTCTGAGTTTTCCTCAATTGCTTAATGTTACTACCGGGATGATCCCTAGATTGATACTTCCGAGTAGAGTAATTATATAGTCCTCCTAATAGTGTGATGTAATTTATGAATGTTTGTACATATGTATCATTAGTATTATTATGTACATGTTCATGAATGTATGTTTTGTTATTTATGAATGTATGATGATTATGTATTTATTGACGGTGGTCAGGCGGAAGAGCAGACCTGACGGTTTGAGCGCAACCAGTGGCGGATCTATGGGTGGGGAGCTAATGGGGCTATAGCCACCCCCACTGGACCTGAACTCTTACCAGATAAAGTTGGTGTTGATAAACAGGCATACATTGTAAAAGTGTTACCAGATTAAATTTTTTTATTAGTTATAATTGTTATTGTTATTAATAATACCAATTTAATAGAACTAGTAATACTATAATAATAAAACTAGTAATACCATGTTAATAAATTCAAAAAATAATTGTTATTGTTAATAATAATATCAGATATTAATGATTTATTTTATGCATTAGGGTAATATGTGTAAAATGTGTGTTGTAAAACCGTAATTTTTAAACAAAAACTGTCCCTGGTTAGCACCCCTCTTGATTACGGTCTAGATGCACCACTGAGCGTGACCATATAATAAACTTGTTTATTATTATTAATATTATTATTATTAACTGTTTTGCAAACGAAATATTCTCTGTAATATCTTTTTCATAATTTTTTTCTCCTACAGAACTCTTAAAAAACAAGACAATTTTCCCCCGACTTTCTTTTGAAATTGAATAAAGTTATTTAAAGTAAGTTTTTAGTGATTCAGCCAAACCAAGAATTAAAAAGTGGAAATTTTTCCAAAATGACCGACTGTGAAAAAAATGAATCACTTGTCAAAATATAGAAAATCAAGAAAGGACAGAAATGGTTTGACTGCAGACATAGAACTTGTATAGTATTGACTTGTATACTGTTTGCGTTGTGTAAAAAATCGTATGCTGTTGTCGTTGGCTTGTCAAAAACTTCTAGTTGCCCGACAAAAATATTTAAAAATGTTAAAGAAAAGTTGAATACGTGTTTAGGAGGGAGGTTTGAGTTACTGCATGACGAGAAACAATTTTGAGTTACTGCAACGAAGGGACGTAAAACATTTGGAGAGCACAAGAATCTTGGAGACTTGCTTCCTATTCTGAGATGAGTGTTCGCATACTTTCCTTTCACGAGGAAAGCAGAAGTCCTTCATTTATAATGAATAATTATTAAACGTTGATGTTGCTTCAGTGTATCCTGATTCCCTAAAATAGTCCCATTTCATAATGCCATAAATATTATGTAGAATTAAAAAAACTCCGGCTAAGTAATGTGAATTACGTGGTGTGAAAGTATATTCTGGTATTATATGGCTATAATTAATGATCTGCATTGTGAAGAAAGTTAGAGTACAAAGTTTCCCATTTTATGTGTTCTTTGGAAGAGTGCCAGTGTGTTTTGCTGTGAGGTGGCCATATGTCATTTGAAGTGTTTCATTTGTGTGTATTTTGTGTAGGTTACTGTGATGCTTTTGGAGGGGAAATATTCTCAATTTAGTTAAGTGAAGTTTGAGGTACTCTCCGTCCCTTTTCAAAGAGTTTTTCGTTTAACTAAGATCCTATAATATTTACACGTCTTTTATTCAACTGCCATTATTATATTTCGAGAATGGGCTATTTATTGTACTCATGATATAAAATAGAGAAATCATTGAAAACAATTCAGTTAGTATCGCAAATCCCGGAACTCATTGCAACATCGATACCAAATGTCTCCTTCCCCCCAAATTCTTCAATTGACACTCACTAAAAACATTTTTAGTAGAGATGGCGACTTCTTACATACGGTACCCTAGACAAATAACTTTAACTCTATTTAGGTTTCAATACATTTTTTCTGCAAATACAGTTAAAATACAATATATAATTCGACAGAAAGATTTAACACAATTTAATGAATTGGGAAATACTAATTGCGAAGTGTCACTATTTATAAGCTTCATGTCAATAACGCCTTTTAAAAACCTTGTCTTGGGCGTTATTAAGTTTTTTTTGTGGGGCTTTAGGGCTCGTCAACATCGAGGTCATTAGAGCCCAGGCGTTATTAAAAATAGTGTGTTTATTACAGGCTGTTCTATAAAGAAGGTGCTGGACACAAAAATACATTCATAAGAATTATGACTGTTATAAAACAAAAAACGTCGCATACATTTTTTTTATTAGCATTCAAAAGGGATGTAACAAGTAAAATTGAGTATAAGAAAAATCAAAATTCTTGACACACGTAACGTAAAATGAAACATCTGTTATAATTCTTTTTAAACAATTTTTTAAGTTTAGCATTTTATTTTATAAAAAATAACAACCTCTGTTTCTTATTCTAAAGAAAGAATATGTCAGAGGTCCTAAGTTCCTTGAGGAAGGACGCGTCACTGGCAATATGGTGGTACGAGAGACTTAATTTCGAGCTAGTGTGTTCCAATGGATGTTTACAATGTCTATGTATGTGTGTGCATGAGCCGCAAGTTAAACGACTAAAACAATTTTTTTTGCAGCTTGAGCGTATTGTAAAAACATTTAACTGTGGGTGTTAATTGCCTACTGTACCTTTATATCGAACGGCAGCATATACGTTGCACTTAGTTTTCTAAATACAAATAAATTGTTTGAATATTTTATTCCTGTTAAAATTCGTTGCCACAGATGCACGGAAAGTAATAGAAAAAAATTATTAGTCTCATTGGTTCACGAGAAGAGGTTCAACTGTTTGCGGAAGTTCTGAATACGGTACATTTCAGCGCTAACCACACGAAATGCACGCTAACCATCTTGGGAAAAATGTACATTTTCTTAGTTCTAGAGATTGTTCCGTTGTCGTTCTACCGTCACCACGAATGCAATAATTCTTGCACCGAAGAATAGAATTTAAATTTTCAGCTTTGTCACACGAAGAAAATTTCCCATAGAGACAAAATGTTTCTTGGTGTTGAATCGAATCTTAGCGATTCGCTAAGTTGATCTTCAGAAACATTTAAATTGTACAGTATATCTCCTCATAATGGTGGTCCGTGGTATTGAACCCGCCGGAATATTACTCCTTCATTCAATACCTTCACTCTCTGAAATTATTCAACATTCTTCCGCTATTCGAGCGTCAATGTTTCATTGAACCTTCCTTTCAGCAGGGGATATCACCTCTCCATCAGCACAAGCTGCTCGGGGCATGTTGGCTCGCGAACCTTTTACCCTCCCTCTTCCAGCAAATCTTCGCCCCACCCCGTTCTTCCTTCCAAATCGGCGGCGTCTTCGCCATTATAATCGCCACCCGCCCAAATTGCGAGGTCCTAAGGCGAAGTTGGGTATAATTCCGGCGGGAGAGGTCGAATTGCTGAATTAGTTTTAACCAGCTTCTACAGAGTTTAATAGATAAATTTGCGCCGGCGTAACGTACGCCAATTTTCTTTCATCCGAATTAGACATCGTCGTTTTGAAGACAATTGCTGCATGTCAAATTTTGGAGAGTCTTAGGCAATGTCAGTCAAAAACGTGCTGGTCTGCTAGACCGAGAGACGTAAAGGTGTTCAAAAAATAATGCCAGAAATATTAATATGAAGGGACTGTACGCTGCAGCGCGTTTGGACCACTTAGGCTGTATGGAGGAAACTCTCGGCTTCACAGCACGACGACCTACGTCAGTCTGTTCCAAACAGGGGTTGGGTTAGCATTGCTTTATTTTTTGACACTCGTGGCATAGACCTTGTCGCGAACGATTGAGTAACGGTACGCGATTGAATTCTGCATGAATCTCTGTAAAAGTTATACAGAAAGCCTAAGAAATTCTCTAGGTAATTCAAAATGTTTAAGGAGAATTGGGAAGAGGTGACCAACAATTCCCACTCTGGTTTTCCATCAACCAGCCTCACCGACGAAAATTCTTAATTTGTTGAACTCGTATTGGTTATTTGTTGAACTCTGACCGTCGAATAAGTGTTAGGGTGATTACGCAAACTCTGAACCTACGTGGATGTCTCCAAAGGATTGAAAAAAAACAGTTCTTTGCAAAAGGAAGATCGCCGCTATTTGAGTGCTCCATCATAACAATTCTCCCTACCAAACCGCTCTGAGCGTCCGTGAGTTCCTGGAGATGCATAACTGGGCAACGCTGCCCCAACCCAATACAGGCCCGACATGGCTCAGGCAGACTCCTTTCTGTTTCCAAGGATTAAGACCGTCCTTAAAGGACACAGTTTTGACAGTCTTGAGTCGATTCAAGTCGTCGTGATGACAGCTCTGCACGAGGTTTGAGTCGAGGCCTTCCAGTGTGCGTACCATTCCAGGGAAAATCTCTAGAAAAAATGTGTAGATGCACGAGAAGAGTACTTCAAAGATTCCTAAACATTTGTAACTATATGAATATTTTTTACCAGAAAACTTGTATCACTTTTTTAACATACCTTGTATACCATAACAGCCTACATTACCGCCGAGATTTTCGTAAATAAGTTTTCATCATAACGGGGCTTATAAAAAGTCTCTCATTAAGTTTAACTTTGTAATCAACCTTTACTTTGAGGCTTTCGCTGTAACACAAGAGATAAATAAATATTGATATGAGTACCCATTTATTTATTTATTTCATGTACTGTGAGGTTTTATTTACTCGTATTTTATGGTGTGGTGAGGTGCAGACGATTAGGTCTGCTCTCCCACCAAACCATTTGACTTGGGCGAAGGAGTCGGAAAGGAGAGATGTTGGATTGCCGAGGAAAGTAAGGAACGATACTGACATGACTCTGGAGATGAGGGAAACTCCAGCTGAAAACCTCACTCAATTTGGCGAAATGGGCGTAGGGGAACGACCCCTACCTTTTCGCTTATCAGTGCGTAGGTATGAAACGCTACCATTACGTCACGGCTGCCGGTTCAAGAGTTCTGACCAAAAATGCAAATCTTCCATTCCTCAATATATGATTTTGCACGACACAAATTTTATATGAAACTTAAACATTTACATCTATGCCTAATTCAATAAATGTTAATTTAATGTGTTTCTATAAAGAGCAAGCTTTACAATCGACTCTATAAAATGGACTAACTGTGTGATGACAATATGTCAATATAAAATAATGAGTTCGTGTGGTATTTAGATTGGTGAACATTAATTCATTTATTATTCCCTGACAATGAATTATATGATCATTGCGATATTTAAGTGTCATTTAAAATTGTTACTGTTACTACAGCGATAACGTTCTATGATAAAAGTATTGAAATGTCATATTGACGTTACATGTACATTGTCGTGGAATAAAATTTTTGCCAGGGAAATATTCGGGACAATTTCAGTTATTGGATACCTTTTTTTAAATTCGTGCTGCTCCCAAACTCTATTCTCAGTATTCTTTTATGAGCGTTGAAGGGTGCAATTTTTTAACAAAAAACAATCACATACATAAAAATGAAAAAAAAATCTCTTTACAATAAAACGTTGTACTTTAATGAATGGAGGGGTATAAAAATTCTTCTTTGGAGAAAGAGAAAATATTTCTTTCGTGGCAATCATGAATTGTTTTTTCACTTACGATTACCTCTGAAAAAAAGAAGGAAATTTCTCACAATAAGTTTGAAATATCTTCAAATTAATTTGGAAAATATTAATAAACATAGAAGAACTTCGTAAAAATGGTTTTCTTGATTTCCTAGATAAGTGCCTTGCTTAACTAAGTATGATAAGGTTTCGAGTGGAAAGGATGAAAACATTATGAGATTTAATTGAAACTGCAACATTCACTCACATTTTTCCGTATGACCGAATATTCGATCAGTTGTAGTTTACTTATACTTGTAATCACTTATGATGTTTTAATTCCAATTAATTATCATACTATTTCTGTGCTTGATGTGTATCAGTAAATAAAGAAGTTTGTACTCTTAGCAGATGCGTTGTTTGTTAATCGGGTACTTATTGTCCTTGCATGTGTTTCATCAACAATTTATTTTCATATTAATATTGAATTTTCAGTCTTAATTTCCAGCTTTTTTGATTAGTGCGTTGTTGTGTAGTAAAGGCAGTGGCCCATTTCATTTTTATTTGGAATAAGATTGATAAAGCTCATATAATGTGCATAATTTGACCAACTTTTAAACTTGTGTCAACATTCTTAGTTTTCAGTTGTGACTTAAAAGTACAGAGTTCAAATCCTCCGAAAATGTTTGTTTATGGAAATTAATCAGTTCCTAAATCTTCAGCTACAACTTAATGTTCGGTAAAATGTGTTGTTTTACAAATTAGCGGCGTTCCTGACAAATGAGCCCGCTAACATCCTTTATATTATAACAATATAATACTTTAATCTTCGCGACACAGCTCGCGAATTTGCCCGAATTACAAGTGAGTGTGTTTGTAAAACCTCTCAGCAGTCTGTGTAATCCTGAGTTTCAAGAAACCCGGGGTGAGAGTGTGAAGCAGTGCTGAGAGAACCTCAGCCGTCGCCGCCACTGCTTCTAATGGCCCAACGGGGAACCTGCAGTTCGTGGATCACCGGACTAGTTGTAAGCTATCCTGTTAACGCGGGGCACTACCAACACCGCACCAGCGCCACGGAGGGGAGGGACTAAGAAGGAAAACAAGAAAAAGGCCGAGACGGAGAGAGAAGGAGAAGAAGAACAGAGGTTCACGTGATGGAAAGGCGTCGTCGTCGCGGGGATGTGCGAAGAAGAGGAGGGGAGGAGAGCCAGCACTGCACCTCTGGGGGTGTGAAACAGCGTTGAAGAGGAGGTGAACTGCTCCCTGGAGAAGCGAGCTGAACAAGGGGAGTGGAGCGGGCGAGGGATTTGGAGAGAGTGGAGGAAGCGTTGATGTCCATGATCCAGCTGTTTACTCTGAAGCACTGGAACGTACGTGGCTGTATTTTCCAGATAGAGTGACGACCATTAATTTGACGGCGCGTCTCTCTCATGGAGGGATTCGCACTACGGAGTGGTCTTTCATAAAATATCGTAGGTTTCTTTCCTTTGTTTCCAAACTGGAGTTGAAGACTGCTAGAAAAGAAAATAACGGAAAGAGTACAGGAGCATAAAACCTCACGCACGGCTCATAAAACGCACAAGTGTCTATTAATTTTGTTCCCGCAATATTACCGTGCAATACTTGCTTCGAGGGAGATATCTTAATAAAAAAGATTGTAAGACCGATAACGTTCCCATTCTGTAAGCAGAAACTTTTAATAAATAGGTGGAAGAGCAGTTATTGATCTGATTCTCACCACAAATACAAACATTATTTATTAATAATGCCTTTATTTGAAGTTAATTCATTTACATAGTCTAATATTTTATCAAAATTTATTCATAATATTTGTAATAAATTTGTTAAAATAAATTAATAATTTCGGAGGTGTATATCACTCAGTTCGACCATTTTACGACAACATGTTGACCTCTTCTTTTCAAGACCCCACACCAAACCAGGAACCAGAGTTTCAATGATCCTGGTCATCTCTGCGATTAAATTGATTCAAACCATCTTGTTTTCCGCGTCAAATTCATATATTTTCTTATTTCAATAGCAATCCATGTTAAGTTTTCACTTTTCAACAGATTTTATAAAGTACTGGAATATCATGGAATTTATATCCTAATAAACGAACGAAATGAAATGCCACAGTTTTGTAAATTTTTAGGTTATGCCTGTCTCTATTTCTCCTACACTTCCAGTTTCTCTTTTCATGTATTTCTTTTCTTCCCTTCGTGTAACTTAGTGGTCGCAAGAAGTTTTGCAATATATGTAGTAGGCTTTTATAAATGTTTAAAGAACATTTCTTCCCAGAAAGTTAATTATTCGTTTTTTTTACTCGTTTCATAAAGGTTACGTTATTGCAGCACTAATTGCAAAAGTTTAAAGATCCCAGATTCCAGAAAAAACATGGTTTAAAGGAAACATGTACCACCTACGTTTTCCGGTTTCCCTTTCTTCAAACAGTCCGTTAATGTACGAGAATTGTCGATTTCTTTTTCAAAAGATAAAATAGTTGTTTTTTTTCAAATGATGTTTTGAGTTCAAGAACTTCTTCAGGAAAGTTCTCGTAAAAGAAACGCTGCGAAACATTTTTACATTCTAAAACTTTTCTAAAATACCCTTACGACGAAATTTAAAAAAACTCGGGAAAATTTCGTTGTTATCATGAATATATTATTTACTATGAGTAGACGATGAAAATATAGAAAACACAAAAACATAACTCAATATCAGGGACTCAATGCAAGTTAAATTTCTCGAACTGTTTATAAGCCCGTGGACGTCGTGACGTGTATCATTGAGTTTGCAACATCCTTTCCTTTCCTGGTATGTAGAGAACAATAAACTATCAAAATTGTACAAACCTTTCAATACATATAGTCTATACTCTTTCCTGTAGCACTGTTAAATTTAATGAAACAAAATATACAAACATTTTTACTGGTCGATAGGAGAACTCATTTGATTTGTTGGCTTGGATAATGCATCTTAAACCACTCAGAAATGATTTCTTCCTGTTTATTTGTTTAATCTCCAGAGTAGCATGCGGATGAAAAATTTAAAACTAAGCTCATTAATATGATAAATTAAAAGTCGTTTGTTTGTTGCTCATAATTTTATTGCTAGAAGGCTTTTTCGGCCGCATAGCAGCCTTCGTCAGCAACGTACACTGGATATACATGAAAATAACAATAATTGAAATGCAAAAACCGTACTGAAAGAAGTGTAAAAGTTATTGAAATTATGAAATTAAGAAACTTGCAGAGAGAATGGAAGAAAATGGCTGCTATGCAGCCGAAATGCTTTCTAGCAAATTATGAGCAACAAACCAACAACTTTTGATTTATCATATTTTGATAATGTTGCCAATAACAAGTAAGCTCATTAAGCGTACTTGACAGTCCACTCGAGAAATGGCACAGTTTTACCTGCAACAGCACTTCAACAAAATTTTTAATTTTTACCTCGTCTTATAACTCAAAAATATTTTATTCGAATGAAATAAGAAACGATGCAAACCTAAGGATTATAAATGCATTAATTGATGAAACGGCATACGGAGGTTACAATAAATCTCACAAAAAAGTTGAGCTGTTATTCTTGACAGAGGTGAACAAAGGAGTATTCCACCGTTTCAACCAGATACCGTAAGATATAAAGAAGAAGAAGGAAAGGAAATTTCAGATTGAGATTGTGTTCACGCTCACATAGGGAAGAGAGAAACTTATTTTTAAATCGAACAGTTTTGTTTCTAAGGTATCAATGCGTTGCACTGTTTTAAAACACAGATAGACGACGTGACGCTCAACTCAGCCCTTGTCACCCATTCCTTCGACCCCACCCAAGTGTTCGAGGAACGTGATAAGACGGGTGCCAGGAAATCTGCGACTGTTGGTCCACTTGCGAAAGAAGCGGCGAGCGCTCGACGCAAAGCAGGGCCTCGCGAAGGGCGTGGCGGGGAAGGGTGGCAGTGGACTGCTCCACAGCGGCAGCGGAGCGGGCGACAGATCGAAAGCGGGTTGTCAGTGGGGAGGGGGTGCGACCGCAATAAATCGGCGGGGTCTAAACGGGGGTTTTATCGGCCATCCGCGGGAACGGAAGTGGGCACTCACCCCGCCGACTCTTACTCCCCGCCCCATCGGTTCAGTTCCCCTCCGACTGTTCTGTATCCCGTGCATTGCGTCCCGCGGCTCTCTGTGACGGCCACGCAACTTAACCCGAGCCACCGCATTATCTGCCTCGCCACCGACCAATCTATTCTCTTCAGACCAATATATAACGTTAACTTTAAAAACTTTTTCATCGATAATTCTTCAATCATTTGGCAGATTATTGTTTTTCATGGTTTTGAGCATTATAATTACAAGAAATATATACTAAAGAATTTTTATTTGAAGGAAATTTATATATTTTGTGATAATCTTTTTCCAAATGGTGACGATGAATGTCACTTAATCGTGTTACTGTAGTTTAACTCTCATTAATTTGAACTAAGTGAGCGTTTTCATTTGTTACGGGAATTTCTTTACTATACATAATCACCCTGTAAAAAGCCTTCAAAATTAAATCTTCGGAAAGTAGACTCTAAATGTGATTTCCTCATTCTCTACAAATGCGTGTCCATCCTCTTTTGACAGACAGCGCTCCTCGCAATAGCTGGTAAACATGTTCTTAAAAGAAGATTCCAATTAGTTTCATAGGACAGTGATTGGTTGGTAAATAAGAACTAGCGGAGAATGTATGTTCTTTACAATTCGCGCGACAATCTTTTTAAAACCAAATAATTCAACATAAAATATTTAATCATTTTCAGCAATAAAAAAAGCATGTACGTTACCTTAATAAAACCTAAACTTATTTTATTCGTTTCAGTATACGGCTTAAATAAAAGCTTGTTTAATAATAATATTTATTATTCTATAATTCCAGTATTAGAATTTGTTTATTTATTTGTCGTAATAATTAATCTTACTGGTTCACACGTTCACAATACTAAAAAAAAATACGAACTTTTATTTAATATAAAAACAGCTTTTTATTTGAGTTATACAACATTATATTGCACTGTAATCGGGTTTATATACGTGTGCCAAATTTCAGCTCAATTGGTTGGGAAAAACTGGTTTAAAATTCAGGTGGAAGATTTGACCCAAACAAACTAATAGGTCATGTTAAATAAAACCTTGTAAAATATGTTGCCCTTAGACCCTACGCAATTACATCGTCATTAAAGATAAAAACCTCAGTATTTTTGCAACTTAAATAGTCATGAACTGAATACCTTAGAGTTTGTATATATCGCTACTTCCCTCTACTAACACGATGACTCACCAATTAATGTGGCCGTGAATTCACTGGAAATTTTTCCAGCGAAAAGTTGACGTGAATTCTGCACTAAGCAAGCTGTCGAAGCAAAAACATCTGCAAGCATATCCCTCAAGAGAAAACATCTTCACTGATCACGCGAGCAAGCAGTTTTCAATGATACCATTAAGCGAAATGCCTCTGCTGACTAATAACGAAATCTCAGGAACTAGCCCACAAACTTAAAATCTGGTAGGCAGGTTCTTTATATGAAGTAAATATCCTCTAAAACATATTTCACGAAAATTCACCCCAAGAGGGTCAAATGGGGATCTGGAATGTCTGAAATGTCTGGAACAATTTCAACCGAACTTTATACGCAGCTGACTGGTTATCTGACAAGCACTGTGCGAATAAGATATCCCTAGGGACGGTGTGGGAAGGAGCTGATATGTACAATTAATACAAAAATCCTTTATTAGATTTGACATTATCGGTGCCATTGAGATAGATAAGGACGTTCCCGATGCTTCGAAAGTTCACAATTAGTCCAAATCGGAGATATATAACATTTAGCATCCCTGGGGTAGGTGTGGGAACTGTGGCAGGTAAAAAATTTTCAAAAATGTCCCATATTCGCGGAAGAGAAGAGATTCGCGCTCAATGCCACTTAAGTTCACGATCACCCTCCACGAGGGTATATACTCCCTTTGCTTTGGGGTGAGAAGGGTAAAAAAAATCGAAATGTAAAAAAAATCGAAAATGACATATTAGTGTTGATATCATAGTTTTCGGGGTTGTTGAAATTAATAGAGACGTTCTCAAAGACCCCAAAGTTCAAAATCAGCCAATATACACCCTTTTACCCGTAGGGAAGGCGATGCTATGTACAAATTATCGAAAATGCTAGATATCAGTGACGAGTTTTTGGCGTCGCTGAGATGAATGATGTCACCTCTTACATAGCTTGTCTAAATTCAACCCCCATGGATAATAAGACATCCCTTACCGCTCTGAAGGGAGAGAAGAAATGAAATGACACGAACAATAATTGAAAAGAATCGATTTGTTCGTAGGGTTGTTGAGATGTATAATTATACTACCAATGTCGTGAAGTTCAAGTTCACACCGTGAGGGGTACAACTCCAAGAAATCTGGTGTGGGGGGGATGAGGTGCAAAAATAATTTAAAACAATCTACAGTAGAATAGAATCTATAGTTCACAGGTTATGAGATGAATTATTCCACTCACGATGACTTTATTCAAACCACATGAGGTGGACGACACCCCTACAGTAGCGTAACACGAAAACATACCGAAAATGACCGATATTAGTGTCAGTCATTTATAGTGTTCCGTGTTGCCGAGATGAAATATACAACTCCCAATAGTGTTAAGTGCAAGTTCAGACAACAGCTATTTTCATTCAGTGTTCGGTAGAAGTAAAAATCAGGTAACTGCGGGTTTTATCAACTACGATTTAAATTTCATACCAGTTTGTTCTTGAATTGATTCTAGAATATCTCTCAATAGGTGTTTGGGAAAACAAAGATTTTTTTTATTATATCAGCAAAAATAAAGAATTGAGGATACACACCAATACTGTCAAACCAACGACATCAATGGATAACTTTGACACTTGATATCAACGGGGATATGAGAACGAAGTTGCAGACTTATTATAAAATTCACGCGAGCATAACCGTAGGTACTCAGCTAGTGTAAATATAAGTGAGATACTATGAATTATTTTATAAAGAGATACCTCGGTAATTCGTAAATTCACAAAGTTGCTCCAAAATTTCGAATTAACAAAATTATGAAGTACTGAGATGAAAGAATTAAGGAAAGGAAAATGAAGGTATGAATTATATTCGAATTATCGAGTACCTCGAATTAAACATTTTTGAATTTATGGGCTTTCACGTTTTTGTACAATTTAATCTTATTAACTTCATCAATATCATTACGCTAAACATGAATAATCCATCCCAGTTCCTAAAAAGTGACTGACTGACTATTTGCATGTCGTCAGCTTATGAAGATAATTGTTTGCCAGTACTCTCGAAAACCACGCATTTCCGAAACGTGACGCACAAATATGCCGACGCAAAATGAGAGTTATCTCCCCGTGATCTTCGTACCTAACGCACCTAAAGAAGTTTCAATTTAAAAACTTCAATAAAAATTCGATCCAATGAGAATTAACTATGAAAATCATTGTTCTGTTTCTGAGAATTAACTATGAAAATCATTGTTCTGAGAATTAACTATGAAAATCATTTTTTTGCAACTATAGAAACCATTCGCAATGGGAACTATTCTTGTACTGATTAACTGCACTGAAAGTTGTGAGATGAATACACCCCCTTTCGTCGTTCTAATTCTACCTCTTCGAAGTATGTATGACGTGCACGAGCAATATTGGTGTATTTATTTTTCTTCTTGAAAAAAGCATTGCGGCTGAGCTGCAAGCATACTCTCTTCATAAAATTTCCATGGACTTGCATATAAATAGACCCAGCTGTCTTGTGTACAGGTTGTCTGAAGGGGAAAATGATATTTGGTGTCTTTATCTCTTTTGCACATCAACTTCGGTAGGGGGACTCGATTCCCCCCTTTGACTGCTGATGACTACGCAGATGTTGTTGAGCGCAATACGTTCCCCTCTCCAACCGGGTGTACGAGAGAGTATGACACCACACAGTATCTTCGGTTTCATGTTATCACAGGCAACCCACAGTAGAAACCGCTGGGTCAATTTATATGTAAGTCGATGAAAATTTGGTGCTACAATAGCCATAGCGAATTCACGGCATTGAGTTTTCACCACTGGAACTCAAGCAATGAATAGACTTCTCCGTCAGTTTATTCTAAGATTTAAAGTCATTCTCTTTTCGTGGGATCCAGAAGTATCAGATTTGTTTAGTATTGTCTTAATAAGGGTGGAAATCAAGTACTTTAAAAGGAGTTAACCTTTCGTATTATGTTACTTCTAAAAGTTTGGTCTCCTAAAGTTTTGACAATTTAGCTCAATCTTTAGATATATTTATTATGATTTGTTTTATTATGTTGTAATAATTCGTGTTTTTAATTCTAAGCGTTCGCATACCTTTCATGAAGCACTTTTACCCCACTTTCGATTAGTCATACATAAACTGTTTGGTTTTATGTGTATCTACATTCCCTGATGAAAACCACGCATATTGTTTGAAATATCGGAATCAAATTAAACCAAGTTGGACGTTGTTCCACGGATGCCACACGTTTTCATTTTTATATTATATTATTATTCTCTCGTGATGTTTTCATTTTATTTTATTAACTGTGCTCTAAAGTTTTATGAATCATTTCTACTAGTAAAATTTAAGATCTGCTTATGTAGTACCGTCTAAAAACTATATTCCAGATTTCTGATTATCGATATTAGCCTTGTCTCTGTCATTTACGTATCCGCTCATAGATCATCTGTTTTGCTATGCGCCTTTCTAAGTGCTGCACTATTTATACATCCTGACGAAGTCGCAAACCAGCAAAGAAATGTGCGTGAAATATCTTTCTAACTCTGAAAATGGTCGTAAAAGTTGATAAATTAAAGAAGCTATACGTTATATCATGGCTGGCTGAATTTTCTTGGTGGAAGAGAATTTCCTCGACGTCTCTCACTCTTTGAAAATTTATAATATGAGAACTATCGCTTGGATTTAAATCAGTATTTAACGTCATGCTATAATCATCGCCATGCTAAATGACGTCATGCTAACGCCATGTTATAAGGTATTTTATACAACACTTTGATTATAACCATTCGATACTCGTGTTCCACGGCAGGAAAAACTGCTATATTTTCCTTCTTTTTCCCTTTCCAGTCGCATTTTCAGAAAAGTTTAGAGAGAATATTCTCAACGATATTAGAAATAACTTACTATACCATTTTCCTTTAACTGTGTCTAAAAATTACAAACAAATACTGAAAAGTCACATTAAACCGGTAACTATCTTCAGGACGATGTATGTAAGATTCTTCCTTCTGGTCCATTCGAAGAAAATGTGTAATATTTATGAATGATGTCTAATTAACGTGGTCAGTTCATTCACTTTAAATAGAGACAAGTATTTCTGAGACAATACATTCTTAGAGGATAAGTCGTCCAATAGTGTATATCACTGGTCCTTTTCCCTGCACTATTCAATAATTTATAATATCAACGAATCTGTCATTCGACTTAGTTATTGAAAAATTTACTTATCAATCCTCAGTCGTGAATGAGGAAATCTTTCAAAATCATCGACGCAAAACACAGAGCAACTAATGAACAAACTATCGGTAATTTCACCGAGCTGTGTTTCTTAATATTTACCAATGTACTAGTAAATTGGTTTAGCTCTAATGCAAATCTACTGTAGCATAGCACTCCCCGCCTCATGCGGCACAACCGTCCCTGCCAACGCAGCGGGCTGTTGACATTTATGGGTAATTTTCGCCGTCGCCCCCGGCCTGTCGCCAGCCACTGCCTCCGCCGCTTCCGCACCCACGACGGCCACTCCCTCATTCGACGTTCGACCACCCCCGCCTCCGCCGCATCACGGACTCCACCTCGTGGTCGAGGCGCCTCACGCCGACGCGACATCGCCGCCACCACCGTCGGCGCCGGTGGCTGCGCAAATATTGTGCGAGGAGCGCGTGGCACATGTTGCCAGAGGCTTCTTCTTGATTGGGCGCTCGGCTGCCTCTGGAGATGTGCTAACGCTGCGAGTCGCGCAGGTGGAGAGAACGCTCAGCGGAGATGGAGAGCAGACGAGGAGATTAAAGAGACAGCTCACGAGGATGATTGAAAGAACAGCCGATGGGGTCATAGGCAGAGCTACCGAGATGGGGAGGCAATTTGATCCCGACTCCGAGAATTGGTGAGCTTTGAGGGCCTCCAAATATAACATTATCATATCAAATCGATAAAATTGAAAAGTTGGTATCGGAAAATATAACTAAATTATATTTTCGGTCCAGAGGAAGGGCTCCAGAAGGATAATCATTATAGGCAGTTCATTGTTAATAAAAAATTTTTTTTCTTAGGTTCGAGATAAGTTAAGTCATAGCAATTGAAGCAAATATAGATTTGTTGAGTGATTCATAAAACTGTATATTATTTAAATATTCTCTTGTTGATGTATTCACTCAATGATTTTTCGATTTTACGAACAACTAAATTTAATTTACCTACGTCTATTGGAATATTATATTGGTATATTGGGTGGAAGAGGTGGATTAAGGGAAGGAGGGGACCCCAAATTCAAAATCTCCCTCAGGTTCCTTCAAAATCCTTTCGGTGACGCTAGTCATAGGAAGAAGTGCTATGAGGATGTGTTACGGGGAGGGTTGGTAAGAAGGTCTTTACTATTAATGGCATTGGCATGAGGAAGAATGAAGAGGGTGAAGTAGACAAGGAGGTGAAGTTGAAGGAAGGGTGAAGAGAGTTCAAATGATAAACAAGTGGAAGACTGAGAGGACATAGAGACAGCCAGGAAAACGCTGGGGTGGGTTTGTGGTTGCGTTGCCTGAGTAACGGTGTGACTGCTTTAGGGCCACTGCAAAGGATGCAGGAGGTGTGGTGGTGATGGATTCGAACGATTGGACACGATACCTGAAGCTGTTCAGTCAGCTGCGCCCTCCACATGAACGCTGAGAGAATTTGCTTTTGGCTCAGACGAGGGTAGAGAGAAAGCTGGCGGCTTCTAGAGAAGGAGTGAGTCCACGGAAGGGTATTAAAAAGAACACTGTATGTGACTGTCTATATGATAATTACGTAATTTTATAACTCTTCTAACAACGAAGATAGGATGCGATAAATTAATAATTGAATAAATTAACTGACAAGTTTATGAATTATTATAAATGTTATTTCCAGGAATCGGTAAGCTTAATCAATTGAAAGTCTTATTCAATATACTGGTTGCCCCCATTGGAGGAAAAACTAATGACTCGTGGTAATTAAACATTCCTTGTTTCTATGAATCACTTAGAAACTTCATTCCTTCAATTAATTTTGTAATGTTAGGT
>NNCF01132544.1:15711-178403 GCA_002313205.1 Laupala kohalensis | reverse complement strand
TTTGAAAATATTTGTTTTTTTACTTTACGTCTGTCTCTTATACACATCTAGATGTGTATAAGAGACATATATATATAATGAATAAATAATAGTATTAATAATAAGCTATGACGCTCACGTCAAAATGTCATTTTATACGCCACTTGAAAAAAAACTTGAAAAATTCCCAAACTACATAAATATTTGTTTCATACTGAACTATGTATGTCCTAATAATATTGACGTCAACAAAAGAATTTTGTGAGGCACTAATTGATGTGTATCGAATGCGTCCTATCTTTCGTCGAACGTTCGACACCCAACTTCGTGTTAAAATATTAACAGGAACACGTACTCCACGATAAATCAAGCTATATAAACATTTTAAAAAGTCATTATCTTAAAGATTATTCACTTTAGTGTTTAGTATTGTAACGTACGAATGTAACGAATTTATGGTTTTTATTAATTTTTGTTTCTAACATTTCGTACGTCCCATTCTTAAATATATCAATCATATTCATGCAAAAGAAGTTATTGATTGCAATTTGCTATTTACGTAAAACGCATCTTTTTGTTTTTGAAAGGCGGAAGTCTTCGTTGTATTCTTAATTTTTCAAAAATGGAACATGAACCAGTCGAATCCCGTAATGTAATGATCAATGTGCATTTTCATGATTAACATAGCAACGTTAAAGAAATTTTGATGTTTCTATCGATGACAGGAGTCAGTATTATTATTAGATTCACAATACATCAAGATACATGAGGGAAGACAAGTATTATAACTAAAACACTTCCTCAAATTTTGTTAGATGTTAATTCATTGCTCCTAAGAGCGTGACTTATTATGAAGTAGTTTTCATCACTTACGAGAATTTCTTCCGAAGCATTTGCTCAAAAGGTTTTCTTATGTAATTACATAATAAAATTTTGATTCTATTGAGGGATGTGTACTACACAACTATTCTCTATGCTACCAACGTCAATTCGAAAAATCTGGGATTGTGAAGCGATAACCTACAACAGTGGTCGATGAACCGCGGCTCGCGAGCCACATACGGCTCTTTGGTCCCTTGAGTGTGACTCTTCTTCGAAATACCGCGTGTGGGCGCACATGTACTGAGCGATTGGAACTTTGTGACTCACGCGCATAAGTCGGTTTTCGGCCTTGGCGAGTCTATTTTGAAGAAGTGGCGTTGGACGGGGACGCACTCGATTCGTGCTCGAGTTGAGTGAGCCAGTCAGTCAGCAGTCTTAATGTGCAATGGTTAGTGCTAGTCACGTCCGCAAATAGAGCACAGGGGGTCAAAAGTACCTAATCGAAGCATAAAGTTTTTTCCAACCAGTAGTCTATATTTTTCCAACCAGTAGCAAATCCAGGTATTTTTGTCGTCAGTTTAAGAATTGTAAATATTTTGTGTTGGTGTCTTAATTATCATAAAATGAAACATCTTTTTAGGTACTCTGTTTGACATGGTTACGAAGAAGAACCGGAGAAAAACGGAAGACAAATACTGTGGTTTTAAAGTTCAATGAACTGTGACTTTCACGTTTATTCAAAACTTAGTCTTCCGACCTGTCTTTTTGTAAGGAAAAACTGGCGCATAACAAGAAATCAAATTTGCAGAGACACTTAACAACGAATCACCTATAATTAAGTGCGAAATATCCTGTCGGTGATGTAAGGAAGAATGTTGAGGAACTTCAGAAGAGTTGAGAAAAATCAAGTTCTGAATTGGGTTTTATGATATCAACTATTTGGTTAGGAATACCAAATTTGAAATTTTTTCATTTATTAACTCATGCTTTATTTAAAGCTTTTTTACACATCGTAATTTTCCAATGGTGTTAATATTGCAAAATTTGAGGTAGGTCGAGAGATTGCAAGTGGAAAGGATACAGTAAATCTATAATCGAGAGCATAAAAACATCACATTCCACTCGATAAATTATATCAATTTCAACGGACGGGGCGAGAAGTATGACCGGCGTAAGAAACAGAGTTTTTGCTACTTTCAAAGAACAAAATTATCACGAGATACGTACTTACCATTGCATCATTAATCAAGAAGCGCTTTGTGCGCAGACATTTTCAGAAGAAATTTGCATTTATGGCATTGGTGATTAAGATTATTAACACTATTATGTCTAAAACTCTTAATCATCGCCTATTTAAATAATTTTTAGTTGATACGAAGAGTGAGTACGCAGATCTTCTGCTGCATAACAATTGGTTATTAACAGGAAACTTTTGAAATGTTTCGCTTCTTTATTGGTGGAAATCAAAGCTATTCTACTTGATTGAAAGATGTTCACTAACTAGAACAAACGAACGATCACTGAACCCAAAAGTTTTATTTCATGGTAGACATTACGTCTCATCTAAGTCACCTTAATCGTAAACTATGGGGAAAAGGAAATAGATATTTTGATTTTAGAAAAAAGTTATTTCACTCGAAAATTTTTGCTGAAGATTTTGAAAGAGATGCATTGATTCATTTTCCAAACCTGTTGAAACATCGTCAATTAAATAATTCTGGTATTGACATGTACTATTTCAAAACAACACTTTAAAATATGAGCGAAGCTATTCTCAAAATGTTTCAGGAATTCAGAAACAGGAGAGCGACGTTAACTTTTGTCAAAAACACCTCTTAATGCTACTGTATTACTAATACAAACATAGTTAAATATTTCTCCTTTAGTATCGACGTTGGCAACTTTGAAATGCAATTGCTGAATTTAAAAAAATTCTGGAGCTCGAAATTTGATCATCTTTGTGTTGATATAGAAATATTGGAGAAAAACAAATTGGAATTTAGTTCACAGCACAAGTGGACTGTTTTGAAAGACCTGGAGAAGGAAAATATGTTGATTTCTTTAACTCCTGAAATAGTATTCCTGACTCGTATAATCAGCTGAAAAAACTAGCGTTTGTTGTTTTTTCCTTCGGGTCTTCATATTCAAAGGAACAATAATTTTCAAGCATGAACTTCAGTATACTGGGAAGTCGTCTTATTGATGAGAACCTGGAATCGTGCCAAAAAAATTAAAACAATTGTATACATACTCAACTTACCCAAACTTTCCAAGAAGATGCAAAGCCACTGTTTGCATTAGTGTTTGTCAGTCACTGTCATGGTTTAATTAATCAATAAATAATATCTTTACTAAGTATGATATCAAGTTTTATTCAACGTACCTATAATTTAACTAACACTTGGAATTTTAAGATAATTCTAGGGTGCGTAGTGGGGGAAAGAAGATGTAATGACGAGGATTAAAAAAGGTTTGTGGAGATCTCACATTTAGAGATGATGAACGAAAGGAGATAGACGAAACAAGACGAGTGTGGATGGGAGAACTGGAAGGGGTCGACCTCAACACACGTACCTCAATCAGATTGAGGACATTTTCAACCAAGACCAGCTTAGGAGTACCCCAATTTATTTAATAACGATGTATCTACCTATACAGTTGAGTCTAAAAAGTTTGGCTCTTAAAAGAAATTTCAATCGTTGTACTGTAGATATTTGGCTCTGTTGACTCATGAGTTTGCCGACTACTGTCCTAGTGAGACAACAATGTGCAAGTCTTAACTGACGAAGCTACTTCGGCGAGAAGATCCTTTGAGGCAAAGATGATCAATGGTATTATGTGCTGAGAAAAACAGAAGGTACGTTACCTGAAGGGAACAAATGAGCTTCGTTTGCATGAGATATGGCGGTACATGAAGGGCTAACGAGAAGGTTAAACCATTACTGTACTAATTGGTTGGCTTTACTGACGTTGTTAAATGTCTGAAAACTTTTTAGTTTTCCTTCCGTGAATATTATCATTAATTAGTTTCCGGAAGAAATATATGATAAAAATATATAATAAATGATTCAATAATACGTGGTACTTTACCACTAACGTACTCATATGATATGAAGAAATCTCTGGATCAATTGCCGATGGACCGAGAAAATATTTATAGCTTCTCACTTCAATGTATCTGTCCCATTGTCCGTGATAATGAAAAAGATTTACGCAATAATTGACACAGTAAGTTGCCATCTTACACGGAGGTCATGGTATCAAAAACTAAATTTTGGGATGGATTTCATCGACATTTCCAAGACGGTTTCGTTCTCTGCATCAAGGACTAATTAGGTCTCATGCAAACCCGTACATTGTTTCCCCGTTTTTGTTGGTTATGGCCGTCAGTGAACTCGTTTCCTCATGCAAAGAAAGGTTCAGCTTATATTGCGTTCATTCTGTCGTTGTGACTTACAAATGCTTTCCTTATTTCCATCAGATACACCACAAATTGAGACAAAAAAGATGAATCATTTCCGTGAATGTAGGATTCCTTTGCTGTCAACATAGTTCGATACATGTTATCTTTCGACAAGAGAGACATCACTCATGAATCTTCGGAGAGTTTAAAATGTTAGTAGCTTACGATGGGAGAGAAGTTAAGAAGCGTTGGCTCCCTGCGGAGGACCTCGCAACGGGAACAGCGTGTCAGCTCGTATTTGTCTGGCTTTAGTATGAAGAAGTATCCCGTCACGAAAAACAAAGAAGACCTCTTTGCTTGCACCATATCCTTCTATCATTACAACGATGTCTTCGTCTATATTTCTCATCCCCACCTTTCATCTGGAAAATGACGTAGGTCGACTCAGGAACAATACAAATGTGGATATGCCCAATTCAGTAATATATGATGGTATAATCGAAGCTCTAGGGAATGCATGTCAAAAAATTGCATGTTTTCTCTAATATTTTTATGAAATATTTCAGTATCATTTTCTGGATATCTCTACCAAACTTGATTTTTGAGTTTCAATAATGTGTGATCACAACTTTTTCGGATAAACTTCTTGACTGTAAGAATTAAGAGCATCTAAAGATGATAATAACTAACAATGATAAAAAGTAGTTTTATGAGGTCATACTTGATCAATTATGTGTAAATTTGTTCAATTTTAGTTTGACAAACTTGTAAATTGTATTACCATA
The DNA here is from genome assembly GCA_002313205.1 of Laupala kohalensis. Taxonomy (NCBI): domain Eukaryota; kingdom Metazoa; phylum Arthropoda; class Insecta; order Orthoptera; family Trigonidiidae; genus Laupala; species Laupala kohalensis. Next base: position 173,414 of record NNCF01132544.1, on the reverse strand, counting down.
ACATTACAAAACGTAAAAAGTCTCCCATAAATGTTTCCTTGTTAGCATTTCTTTTCGCCTTTCAGCATATATTTATAGTTGAAAACAGTGAGTATATTTGAGTCAAACTCGAATCATAAAATCTATTGAATGCTGCCAGTTGAATTGGACGAATTATACATGTAGGCAAAGAGTAACATCAAGCGATCGCCCCCTTCTCCTCGCCGTCTCTCCCACGCAGTGAACCGTTTGAGAGCGAGCAAAACGCATCACGATCCAATCCCGCCCTAGCGGTCTGCTGATTAGCCACCAAACGGCGGTTGGCTTTGCGGAAGCCACAATCGTTCACAATGCGGAACACGCACAATATTTTGATATATATTTCACAAAAACATAAGTTCCAAACCCAATAACATGGAAATTAAAATCTACTTCGGAAAATGATGCGACTTGTCGTTTATTTCAGTGGATCGCTTATTTATGCAGAACTGGACGACTTTTCGCTTTATTCTTGCCAAATCATATCAGAATGTGTGGGTTCAATGTCAACAGAGAAACTCAAAATTCACAAAACTTTTCCTTGATCTACTTTGAAAATATTTGTTTTTTTACTTTACGTTAATCCGTATAATATCCAATGTAATTATGATTTATTTTAAATCTCACTAAAGTGTATTTCTGTATGCAATGAAATCACTCTTCATCAAGCCATCAGACACAATTTTTGCCAGATTTTATGTACACTGCTCGCCATTAAAATTGGTATACAATGAAGAAAGCTAGTGTCAAACGAGAAATTCGCATACAAGGTTTAACATAGCGGGATATGCTAATTTTCATTCTATCGCAAGGATGCAAAGAAGTGGAGAATTACTTCATCCGCAGAACTATACAAGAAGAGAGAGGGTTTCACAGCTAGAAATTGCATTCGAACGTTGGTTGTTTGTGTGAAGGTCATGCTATGCCTTTAGTGAGGTGAAGGAGTGTCTACCAGCAGGTGTGGCAATTTGATCGCTCTAATTCACATTGGTTGGGATCTCATGATTACCATATTATTACATAATTGATGGTTCCAGGAGGTAGATACAGAACACTATTCAGGACCTGTGCGGTTCCCACACAGGTCCCATACTAACGCCCGGGAGGACAGGCTGACACATCTCGTATCGTGAGCCAGGGACATGACGCATTTGTATGGTGACAAATTCATGTATAAGTTTGTTTGCCGACGCCTGCAGCACCGCGGACTGTCAGCATGGCGACCATTGCTGCAGCGTGTTGGCGACCATTGCTGCACTGTGAGACTCGGCTTTTGTGTCGCATAGAACGTATATTCTGGATACACACGTGTCATGACTTCGTCTTTTCAGACGAATCTTGGTTCTACGAATAGCATCATAATTGACGAATCAACGTGTGACTGCACCGATGGAACGAATGTTCCATGTATTTGCCATCATTATACTAACCCCGCACCTGGAGTTATGGTTTGGGGTGGCATTGGTCACACATCCCGGTCGCATAAAAGCTATTTTGAGAGGATATCAATCCATTACTATATGATAAGTCCCATGACTGTGCACTATTTTTGAGTCCTCCAAAAACCTTCTAAATTACAGCAACATGCACGACAGCGTGTGTTCCTTCGCTGATGCAGAGATTGAACAACGTTCAGCAATTTCTCTAAACGTCACCAATTGAACATCTGTCATACGAGCTGTGTTTGACTCTAGGTTTAGACGGTTAAATCGTATATTTCTCGCATCATTTCGTCTGTGTAGAATAAACAGAACCACGTCGACTTACCTTTCATATGCTGGCAATGTTAATGGACAGCAGTGTCTCTACCATTTTCGTTCTCACCATTATTCAATATTACGTAAAGCTATCCTTGTACGGTAGCTAGAACATTTTAAAAATTTGACACGATAAATATCTCTATCAGTGGCAGATTGATACGGCAATTTTTTGAACTTTAGATGTCGTATAATTTATGCTAGTGCTCGATGTGCGATTTTCGTAAATTAGAAATTATTTCTCCAAAATCTGAAAGGTTCTAAATTAAGATTTCAATTTTTCACGAATTATGATATTTTTGGTGAAATGTTACAACATAACTAATTAAGACGATGTCAACATAATTAAGTGTTTGAACTCTCAATATTTCCTGTTTTTCAGATTCTCTATGATACAAATACTGTAATTCATGATGGATCAATCTATGATGAATGGTTCACAAGTGCGTAGGATTGTCTTTGGTTTTGTTCCTTCGATAAATGAGAAATTGTTTTCGATTCGAAATGGAGGAAGAATTTGATATGCATTTTATAAGAAATTGTGAATATGACATTTGGAGCGTATTTAATGTAGTGAGAAGTTATTATTTTCATTATTGCTTATGGCTTAATATTTACAATACTTGAAATGTATTTTAATTCCCCTATGGCAATAAATTTGTCTAGAATGTCTGTAATTTATTTGGCAAGTATTTTTAAATTGTGTGGGCAAGTATTTTTAAATAAAGAATAAAAAAAGTATATTGAACAAATACTAATTTTTCAAAGTCTGGATAGAAATGCTGAGAATCAGGAGAATTGTTGCACGTTTAATGTCTGTTTATGCTCTAACAAGAGATTTCAAAAAATACATAGCTAAGAAATTCCATAGACGTTCCAACTACATAAATAATGGCACTCTTAACTTGAACGGAACGAAAAATAATCGTGGAAATGAAGCAAAATTTTTACTTCACTTAGACATTGAAATTTTCTCCGACCTTCTACATCACCGACCGTAAATACGTTAAAGGAAGGCGAAATAAATAAATATTTCTTCAATATTTCATAAGAAGTTGTGGTTTCCCTTATTTCTTGCAAAAAATCAAATTGATTTTTGCTTCCCAAAAGCAATCAGTTGACTTGTGACGCCAATCGTGGAGTGCTGCTCGTGGAGCTATGCTCGAGCACGAAGCAATTTCGTCTTCTCAACTTCCTCAACTTCCCTTGATCTAACGAAGCCTGTCTCAGGTACGTTACTACTCGTTGGCTCTCGTTTCACTTTGGCCTTGTAATTCAGCGCATGTTTGTAGATTCTTGATTACGCTATCCAAAAAAGCTTCATGAAAATTCATTTACTCTCCCACTTCTCTAAATTCGTAAACCTTTAATTCGCGCATCACTTAATTCGCGCTGCTCTTTTCTCGGGCGTCGTCCGCTTGTTTGCGTTCTGCGACACCGCAGTGGAGGAGGGTGAGAGAGGGAGAAAGAGCGGGTACCGGAAGAGGGTTGGGAGAAGATGGGAGAGAGACGGAACCGAGTTGCGGCTGACAAAAGCGGGGAAGAACACTGCTGGTGACAAGGAGAGCCCAATTTTGTGTCAACTGCTCCCAACAATTGACTAAGTTTAATAGTATTGTCCTTCAGAGAAGGGGAATAAAAGAGCATTTTCAAAATCACTCCGCAAGGTTCGCCGTGTTACAGTCAGTATAAAGATCGACGAAGTATATCGAATTTTGCTTCATCGTTTAACTTTCAGATTTATTTGCTATGGTTGAGGGAACCATCATAATAGCGAAAAATTTGATCGAAAAATAAAAGTAATCCAACTGACTTCGGAAGTATGTTTGCAAATATTTGTGATACCATGTGATATGTGTACGACATGTATTATCCGTCTTTCCATTTTCATACGACTGCCGTGATCCATCCCTCCCTGGAGAGCAGGACTTTTAAAAGATGATAATAATAATAATAATAATCAATATAATAATAATATTATTATTATTATTATTATTATTATTGGTATAAAACATTTTTAATCTCAGAATATTGTTGCTGGTAATAGACGAGATACGGGCTCACGCCAAGCTTTCTCATCTTCACCTGACTTAAAAGTTTTCGTACCGTGCGTGTAGTATTCAGATTAACTACATTATAAATGAGAATGAAGAAATTCTTATGTAACTAAAATTTCACGACTTTCGTGGAGGGACTTCGGAATCACACGTTGCAGAGAGAACAATTGTTACAATTTACACCCTTTCTAGCTTTCACATCTTTTTAATTTCATTCCTTATATCAGAATATTTGCTCCTCTTATCATTGATTGCTGCTTGAATATTATGTGTTAGGGGTTGCTACATCAACTAGATAGAGTACACTCATCTGTCTGTCTCGTTACACAATATTGTATCTGTCATTAGCAATGTGCTTGTAGTTGTAATGGACCTATTATAATAAAGAGTGTATCTTCGAACTGAAGCACGGATGGTGGATCATACTTATAGTACTATATTTCCTCTTGTAGCATCTTTAGTTTCCAACTTATATTTTGGTAAATGATGGTAGCAGTTTGATTATGTCTATTAATTATTAATATTATTATTATTATTATGCGAATTATTATTACTATTAGTATTATTGCATTTGTTTGCAAAAATAGTAGGACGGTTCCTAATTCTTTAATTGATTTTATTCTTTCAATTCGAGGTTTTAATACTCTCCGCTGTTCATTGGAATTTATAGCTCTCAGATTTTTACTTAAGTATCATTCTTATATTAAACATTTGATCACTGTGGAAAAGTGATAGGCAATCCCTCGAACAATAAACATCCACCAGGGAGCGCTCCAATATAACAGTAACAAGTCTAGAAGCTCCCTGTAAACAAGGCAGTGAAGAGCTGCTCTTTCGGGAACCGTGTCACAAAGAACAAGGTATTAGTCAAGCGCTCCTTTATTGAGTGAGCATCTCTCTCTGCCCCAAGTGCCACCTTTGAAATGTGCTGTCCGCCGAATGCAATGGAAGTAATGTGAGGCGCTATTGAGACGCGTTCCAACACCTATCTTCGCCTTTCATACAACTCGAAGTGAATTAACAAAGAAAGACCCAGATCAAGATCTATACTTTTGGCAATAAAATACTTTGTAAAAAGGAAATCTGTCGACATTTGTATGCAAAGTACACTGCAATGTGAGAGTACGAAATATTGGGAAACAAATTTTGATTAGAAAATGTTTATTACAATTTTAGATATGCAATTTTAGAAATTTTTAATGCTTGTAAACTTTGAGCTATGTAAATATTTTGTCAATATGCACAGCTTGTATTTATCTGCACTTATTTTGTGAATCCTTCTTCGTAAATTTGCAAAATTAGCGAAAAACTGAAGAAGAGAGAAACAAATAGAGGCAATTTTGTCAAAAACAATATTAGCCCACTTGGAGTGAACCGTCAGTTTCCTTGAAATAGTAGAAACCTCCATTTAGAATCTATATGTATAAAGTGATTACCCTGTTTATAATTAAATATATGAGACCACAAGAACCTCCCATTACCTTTTCACCACCTTCACATCGAATGTATTTATTTTTTCTTATATTGTTGTATTTGTAAATGAGAAATGTAGCGTGCTATGGAAGCTTATCTACATGGAGCGATAGGAGGTGGGCCGTTTAGCTGGGATTACCAACAACTTGACCCACGTGGAGGGGTTAGTAGAAGTGGTTAGTAATAGTTTGAGTTATTGATACTAGGGGGAGCTGGATAGAGGAAGGAAGGTTTGCTTTTCAGTAGTCACAACTGGTAAATTAATGTGAAAAGCTACAAATTTTCTGGCCCCACTTGGTGATGAGCGACAACACTACCACCTGAGCCACGGTGGGGCTAATGTATTTGATAATGCAGTGAGAGTGGTGAAAAGCCAGATCAGTCCCTTAGTCCTTAAAGCAATGGTAACAAAGAAACTAAAAAACGTTTACCAGCACTACTTGTAGGACTTGAAACAAAAGAAATATGAGTTGGCATAGAGCTAAGAAGAAACCTGAGTATGAAACATCAGCTAACTAGGAAATTATCAATAATTAATTTCCTAATAAGGAAGAAAAGGATTGAATGACAAAAAGAAATTTTTATGTAATTTTCTTTATTGATGCGTACACTTCTTAACCAGTATATTTTTTTTAAATACTGGAAGTCAGTGAATCATTATGGGTGAAATATTGGCTTGAATAATTATGAAAACATTTTTGGTATTGTATCATTTTGACATATTTTACTACGATTAATTTAGAGTAGTACTATTGATTGTTCGAGATATTTATTTTGTGAATTTTTCTGGTTCCTTTTTAAAGATAAATTTCAATGTTTCGTTTAAACCTTTATTCTCAAAGTTGGGTAGTACCTATATTAAAGGAGAATAAATTGGAAAATACATTTCCTGTGGCACGTTCCATGCCCAATCAACTACCAGAGAGGATCATTTCAACTTGGCTTGACACTTCGAAAGGGGAGGAGTTACTCGCTTCCAACAGAATTGAATAAAGCTTTGTTACTCGCTTCGTGGCCGTATCGTCGACCAGAGACTACACAGCTCCAACCACAACTCTAAGAGGAAGACGCGATGCGTGATCTCTCGATCTCTGTTCCCACTGCAACTCGGATTTCCACCTCGTTTTCCTGACCCATTCATCGCCCCTGCTTCTACGAAGATGGAGTCCATTCACGCATTCCTCTTTCATTTCTTATGGGCTAATTAACGTCACTGGCACCACATCCACGACCACCTTCAAACCGATGGAAGTGTACCTTGATTAAGCGCTGCCGTGAAATTAAAGGTTTTGATAATTTTACTCCGCGGCATTTTTATTCTGACATCTTTTCAAACATTTTTTCAACCTTTTACGCACGACCTTCTAGAGATAAATTATGTTTCACTCAAGCAAATTAATACAGATATAGATTTAAAATTCATCATTTATAATTAAATACTTTTTTTAAATCTCCCGCATCAAAAGTTTTCAGGAATTTTTATTCGTATTTTGTAATGTAGGAACTTGGGGACACGATCCCATCTAATCGTTTCTATTTGTCATTGCCTTTGTTGTCTCTGCCTTATTTCAGTAACCTATCGTAAAAGTTAGTTTTCTTCTCCCTCTTATTCCCACACAATCGAGTATTTTAATGTGAACTTACGTGTTGGCAATGATCCTCCCATCACCCTCGCCTCTCTATGTATTGGGACCACCCCGCATGTGTGGTGACATTTTTCGCCAGTGCATCACTCAACTGTTCCTTTCGTCACCATCTATATTACACAGTAACCACAGCCCAGTCCCCGCCACCCACTGTCCCCGCCCACGCCACCTCCGACAGCGACGGCGCGAAATCGAATCGGAAGCCCCCCAAAGCCCTCGCTTTCGCCGCCTCGCTTTAGCGCCGAGAAGTGAGGAGGCGTGCCGGGAATGGTGGCGGGGCTTGCGGGAACGGGATCTGCTCCGGCTTCCTATTAAGAGGCTGCCACCAACTCCGTCGCGCGAAGAAAGCCACCGCTCAGGAAGTGAACCGCAGGCTGCGGAAACGAAGTGGTGGTCGAGTCAGCACCGTCTGTTGATTTAGCGGTTGTTGACTTGTCACTGACTTGGGTGGAAGTGCTCCGCTGATACGAGGCGTCCACTTGGGATATTTTAACAATGTTTACCTCTCTTTTTGAAAAAAATGTCTCTTCTCCAACTTGGCAGCCTCAGTCAGGCGAAGACTTTTCAACACTGAGATGACTCTAATTATGGGAAAAAAATTATTGCGGGTGACAAATATGTAGCAGTTAAAATAGCGCAAGATCCTCGGCCCGTTAAATTGCGGGCCATTAAAATAGAATTTTAAAATAATTAGCAAAATATTAAGTAAACCGACCATTAAATACGTGTTAGTTAAACCATGGAAATAAAGAAACGAGTTATGACGGCGTGAATACACGACCTCATCATTACTCGTGAAAATGTCTGGGAAGCTGCTGAGAGCTCGTGCTTGTGAGATTAGCACTCAGTGAGAGGAAATCGAGTTATTGCGTCTCGTCTCTGGGCTTTGCTGGAGTGCTTAGTGTTTCCACATGATGACCTTCGCTTCGCTTTCATCCAGAGAGAAGCCCCACACAACACTTCCGTCGCCATCCATGTCCTCTGGAAATTTCTGCATCACTGCATTGTCATGCGTCTAAGTCCAAAGAAGCCGCTGCTTGTTTTGATAACTTCGCCTCTTTTCTCATGTTATATTTTTGCTACGAAATATTTGAACTACACTAGCGAGAGAGTATTTTCTCCGGCTGGGAACTGAACCTTTTTTATTTCAACTCGTGAAGATTCACTATGCACCTTTAATATTGTCCTGTCGCGAGGAAAAGCAGAATCTTTTAATCCTGGGAAAGCTTGTCCTCGTATAACTAGAGCCATTACTTATGTATTAAATTTGCGAATCATAATTCAACATAATACGAATATTCGTTCTATACGACGATTTGTGTAGGTCACAATATTGGAAAATAATAATAGGGATTTCCTCGTTTTGGAGAATAAAGGACCATGAAAACAAAGACGTTTAAGAGGATACACAATCGAGTACGTACTAAATTTTAATATTTTCATTTAAATTTTCCTTTCATTCAAAAACGAAAATATATTTTTCCTCGAAAGGGAGCTCACAACATTAAAGCGTTTTATTCAACAAAACATTATTACTGAGACATTTCAATGTCATTTCTGTTTCAATTATATTACACCTTATAATATACCTAGGGGTATTATACATTGGATTGACTTTAATCTGAAGAATATGGAAAAAATAAATGCCATACGAAAATGATTTATTCTGCAACAAAATGATATCCTCGTTATATGTTAAATTGCCTACTTTATCCATAACTTTTTATTCATCACATGTCGTACAAATTATCCAGAAAACGTTTGTCCCATCACTTATCCTTATATTCTAATCCTTGTTATATTAGTCGAGGTATTTACAAGTCCTCCACTCTCCCATTTCAGATGCGCTTAGGGAGATAAAGTTATTTCCTTTCTCCGAGACAAGCTTTGGATTAAAATTAATGAAGTCTTTTGAGGGTACAAATGAAATTGTTTTATCTAATGATTCATGTAAATGATCTACTTGAGGATTTCTGCCAACTATTTTGAAATTGTATCCTCTGCAATGGGGACCAATCTTGAGCGATTTTAAAATATTGGAGGTGTCCTTATGGATTTTCAACGTAGATTAAGTCTCTTTCACAATTACCCAAAAAAATTTAAATTTATTGTGTGTAATATGCATACATGTTAAAAACACTTCATTCATTCGAGCAGTATGGACAAATTAATAATGAGAAATTGATTATAATTAGCTCGAGTCTTGTTCAAATGCAAATCAAACAAAGATGCGAGATATTTCTCGTATCTAAGCTTCCATATTGCGGTAAATTTTGGAAATTTTCTTTTCCTCGGTCATCTCCTTTCATAAACGTAATTTCATATCTGCAGTTCCACTATTCAGGACTATCTGATGGTGGAGCTTCTCCCACGTTGCGGAATCTGCCATTAACGAGAGCCAACAAATGTTGTTTCCGCTGGGCGACTATGCTGCGTTCTTTCTGTAGCCATGGATACCTGAGCGTCCATATGATAATCTGGCTGCGCACATTCATAAAGAGCGGGCCGCGCGCTTATCACGATCACAATAACAGCGCTGGGTGCCGGGTGCTGGAGCGGGACAAGCCCGACGCACCTTATCGCGCTTTGATGCTGGGCGTCGCGTGCTGGCGAGAGCGGCAGTCAATTTCGGGCGACAAGCAAAAGCTGGTGCTGGGAGTTCGCGCATGCGTCACGGGAAACTGAGCGAGAGGGCGCGAATCAGAGGGGGTGCACTCAGAGGCTACGCGAGTTCATGGTATGGGAGTGGGTGTGCGGAGTGACCGGGAAGTGTAGATCGCCTTGGGAGCAGAGGATCCCGCAGGCCATCACCATCGAAGGGAGGAGCACCGTAAGGAGACACAAGAATTGGTGGGGAGTGGTTGAAAAAATCGGAGATGTAAGAAATACAACTATTTATTTCTCTGAAATATTTGAGATTGAGGGACATTAACAGATATTTGCCATTCCGGGAGACAGTATAAACAACACAGGGAGAAGGAGAAATCGTGAACGCAGTTACAAGTGAGTAGATTGGTTGGCAGTATTTTGTTAGAAGAAGCGGAGAACATATCTCAAAGGCTTCAGGAGAAACAGGAGAAGACTTTAGGATGAAGCGACGGAATTGGTGTGGTACTGTGGACTGTGGAAACGAGCGGGAAGGGGAAAAGATGAGCAAAGAATTTGTGGAGGTGTGGAAAACTCAGAGTAGCAGCGAAGATTGGCATGGATTTGCATGCATTGGTCGAGAGTGCCTGGGATTTATAAGGAGAGAAAAGGAATAACAGAAGGTGGGAAAAAGAGATAAGAGGTGACTGTGACGCTTAAAAATGTTTCCCAGAATATTGACACCCTTCTAGCAGTTGTTTAAGTTAAACAGTGAATTTAAAATGAAAATCTCAGACCCGCAGAGCCTGAGTTATTCATACACTGCAATTATTCGTACATGCATGACTTCTTATCTTCCTCTTATGCGAGCCAGGGATTGGAGGTTATCCGATTCAACTATCGTTTTCATTGTGAATAAATATAATTGCTGCATAAAATATAAATCCCATGTGCATGTGATACTAATAGAAGTTTCTGTTGTTGCTTAATATTTTTGAACATTTTAAATTTCGAATAGAATAGTATTACGATATGAGTGATACAACTCCAGTTTAAAAATAAATTCTTGGTTTACTCGGTAAATTACAGTGTTTCAGAACTCCCATTTCGTCAAACGGAACTATAACGATACGTAAAATTTTTAAATGAAAAGTATAATATTGAAATAAAAGATCCAACATAAAATTGTAGAAGAAATTCTACCACAAGCCACTACAGATTTTTTAAAAAGTATGACGTTTACGCCTTAAACAGTATAAGATAATTTATTTTCTCGTGAGGCTAAGTTTCTTAATTGTCGGTATTAACCAAGTAGAGTGAATCTTCTAAACAAGGGACACTCATGGGACCTTCAAATTTATCCACTTTTGGAAAGACAAGGTCAAAGAAGGATAAAATGACTCGCTAGAGAAACGAGTAGATAGTATTACATTACTAAACACAACACATTAAATAAATTTTCAATGTACACACTTAGTCTTTTAATGTTCACTATGAAGGCGATAGATAGAAATTTCTTAGTCTAAAACTTTTAATTTTCAGGCAAAATAATTAGTATCTCTCTTCCGCAAAACATAAATTCACTGTTTCTATTTTCTACGCTACTTTGCAGAGAAGGGTTGAGAGATACATACTCAACATCAAAACGATTCGTTTATTAGAAGACCGGACTTTGCACTTTAGCAGCTTCAGCATGACAGAACCATTCATGAGTCATTTGATCAATGGCAAGCCCTGATGTCTCCGGAATGACACTTCGATTGCTGGCGTCACCAGACTGTTCGTGTTTTTTAACCATTCATTTAGTTCGTTATAAAGCACCTTTCCACGAAAATCGGCCAGGAAATCTGTCCGCGTCCGTTGTACACAGTGACAGCTCTTCAGAAGTATCAAAAGCCGTGGTGCCAGCTATAGAGAAATGTCCGCTAATGAGAAGTGTCCGATATGGGAAGTTCCACTAAATTAATGATTTAAAGATACAGTTTGTTTGTCCGTTATAATTTATTTAGCAAATTACGAAAACTAATTTACTTCTGGTAAAAATTTCATCAGCGCATTTCTTTCACTTTCATTCTCTTTTTATATTGTTTCACTCCGGAAACGAGAAATCCTTGAATCTGTGACTCTGCTTTCTCCGCTCCCCCGCAACTTTTATTTGATGTCTGTCTTCAGAACTCAGAAAAGGAACTCAGAACTCATTTTCAGGAATTTTTGTCAAGCATCTCTCTGTTTACCCAGCAATGCTTTAGGTTGAATACATCACTGCACTTTCTCTCTCTGTTATATTTATCATGTGCCTGTAAGCTTCTCTGTAATATAGTGGGATTGTTGCGTGCGATTTACAAACTGAATTTCTAGCTTCAAAAGAAGAATACCAAATTTTTCATGTCGTATTAGGTAGGGTCGCATTAATATTTTTAAATTTATATTTCACTTGTTGCATACAGACATGCAACTGGCGTACCATATAGAATCACTTAAACCATTAGATAAATTATACGAATATGAAAAATTCATTTCTGTGTAGTTATTATTGTATTGGAAACATAATGTTACTCCTGCAATTACAATCTTATCATTACAATCTCTTGTTTTTCCTCTAACGGTGCTGTAAAAGCAGGTTTCTTCCAAGTATAGCCGGCAAATTCCCGTCCACAAGTGCTGGCTAAAAATTTAAAAAAGTTTACTTTATCTTCTAATCTTTTTCTCACAACTTCCCTTTCGTGAGACCGCTATGGCTAGACACAGACCTAGACATAATGACATGCATTTGACTTGAACCTAGCCTACGTGTCATCCTAGGTATTCTCCTTCAAATGGTTTTCCTAGGTATTCTCCTTCAAACCAGATGACAACAACCATTTTTGTTTTCACGTTGTTTGGTATCAAACGGACAAACAAACATTCCACCTTCAAACAATATGATATATTGCCTACTAGATTATATCTTCATCATAGAGAATGGTATTTCGCTTGAACGTAAAATTTAAATAAGTAATAGCAATTAATTGAAATACTGTTTTCCATCTTAAGATGCGATTATCCTCTTTATTAAAGGTGGATAAGAAAATTTTTTTAAATGTACTACAGGCGCTTTATTCACTACTCGCAAGTAAATTATTCTTTTTCCGCAAGGTTGTGGCACCTTTCAATACGATAAACCATTTCTATTCTGAAACTATTGAATATTTTGTTATTTTAGTATCTTCAATTTTTTTGTGGAATATAAATTTATTTTTAATGTTCCTAAATTTGAAAATAGCTGAACTGAGAATAAGTGTCTCTGAACTAAGAGCAAATACGAGATTTAAGATTCACAATGATTCAACTCTTGTAATTGTAATACATTTTTTTAGTTCACTCTGTATTCGTATTTCTGTTGTCTGATGTAACAAGACTGTAGCAGAAATTGATATTATTAATTTATTTTTAACAGTTACCGCGTCACTTGGAAGAAGACGAGTTCTTTTTCTTACAATTAAATTAGTAATTCCTTTTGATTTAATGTTATGTACCTACCGAAATATCATGATAAGTAAACGTTAAGTAAATGTTTAGTAGATCTGAATTGTCATAGGTCACGGTGGTTTGGGGGATCTCCTGAACGGATGATAAACTATGAAACGTAGCATTACTTTAAGGAATTGGAAAGCGCACAAAATTTGGCAATTTCTCCACCCAAAAAATGTGGTACCGTACCCATTATACATTTCCAACCTCGTATATTAACACACAGTAATATAGATGAATAAATACATCGAAAGTTTTAATGATTTAACAAGAATTATATTCCTTAAGTTGTCTTGATACAATGCATATTTCTGGATTGACACAGTTTACTACCTAACATTTTAACCGTCCAAGCAATTAACTCTGGCGCTGAAACATAAAACAAAATGAAAAACCTTCGCATGGTGTGAGTCAGGATTTCTGCTTTTTCATGGGTTTTTGTGGCTTGTTTGTTCCGAGCTACTAAATCAGGGTGGTTTTTAAATATGATATACCCTTTAGTTTTCATGAAAGATTCAAGTTTGTGTTATACGTGTTTCTTTGCAGGTACGTTTGATGTGCGTATAACGCAATGAAAAAAGAAGAAGATTCATTTGTTTTTGAAGTGGTTTAAGAGATGCATCACTATTCACACTTAAGCATTTGTTGCGTGTAGCAACTAATTACTAATACCCTATTCATGTCAGTATGCGTCTTCTGCACTCGAGGATTCAGAGTTCAAATTTGAAATATGGGTTCAAAGTAGGAAAAACTGGAAAGCAATGCTTCCAATCGGTTCAAGAATAATTTTAATTACAGAGCCAAACTAAGGAAAAATTGATATGTTCCAAATACTAGACCTTGGTATCCCCAAGCGTTTTGAATCCGAATGCGGGGCCAGAATTTCTCTACCGTCCTCCAATTTTTAATCGCGAGAAACCGCTCTTAAATACAAAAAAAAAAACGGATTGAAAAATCTGGGGTGGAGTGATGGAGCAATTCTGAATTTGAATTCAAATTCAACACATCAAAATGCATAATAAAACATCTGTTTAGTGTTTCGAACATACCAAGTTTGTGTGTGTCTGTTTATTTGTTTCGCGAAAAGTATGGAATAAATGAAAATTTTATTTGACTTTTAATGTTGTCATTAGTTTGATTTTTTTTCTAAATACTGTCTTCTTAACTTCTCATCCATTTACTTGAGTCCTCATGCGTTATAAAAAGTTTTGATCAATATAATTGTGATGAGGATCAGTGGACTAGTCGATTTCGAAACTATTGCTGACGTTAGTGAAGAAATGTGTGATGAGCAATTTAGTAGTCTCGAGATAGTCATTTCCAACACATTACTGCTTAATGGATGCTTATGAGAAGGTGCATTTATGTGCTTTCGGTTCCTCATCGGCCAATGGCCCATATCATCATCCTCGCTATTCGCCATCACAGGTCGCCCCGCGACATCCGACGGGGCAGTGGAGATTCCTCGCATCCAACTCCCTCTGGCGACGTGGAGCATGTCGCCAGCACTCGTACCCCCGCGCACTTCACGCCTTGCCGAAACGGTGTGTGTGTGAGAGAGTGAGAGAGGGAGAGAATGAAAGAGGAAGGGAGGGACGACGGGACGACTGAAAAATTCAACAAGTGTTGCTCCCATTCACGAACTCTACCACTCACGCGAGTGGCCCGTCGCTGCAATGGGGACGGAGGCGGTAGCGGCGGCGGCAGACCCGTTTTTCGGCTTCCCCGTCGCCGGTGGCCGCTCCGCCACCCACGAGATTTACGGGCGAACCTCGCGCCTTGACCGCCACCAGGGTTCGTTCGCCCCCTGCCGCCTTCCACCCCCAACCTTCGCGCCACGCCGTCGCCGTCCGGAGTGGCGTGCAACGTGCGCGTTCGCCTCCGGCGCCGGCTCCTCTGATGGCTCTCTCGGGAGGGGTTTCTTTCTTTGAAGGCAGACGATCTGACAGCTGAAGCGTCTCACGAAGGTCTTTCAGTGGCATGTTTTTCAATGCGTTACGGCATATGTCCGCTAATTGCAAATACTGTTTAACTACTGAACGTGGACATTGGCAGATCCAGTGGATTGAATGACCCTCTCAGCCTGAAACTATAGAATATTGAATTACTATACTTTATATTTAACAAACTTTAATTATGCTTGAACTTGATATGGCGTATATCTGTGTAAAGGATCATTTAAAAAGTAGTTTAGCAGAACCCGAGAATTTCGCTATGGTGACGTGGATTGCCTGTGAATCCATACCCCTCCCCATCTTAAGAAAAGTCCTGGATTCACCTCTGTCAGGAAATGACCTGCAGAAGAATTAATAAGTTCAACAATTTATTGATAGTTGTAATAAGATATGTGATATTAGAAAATAAGATTTATAGATCTTGTTTTTTACGTACTTATAGACTTATTGAAGGCAATAGAAATTTGTGGCATCACTACAATATATTCATTGCTTAATTTTATCTATCATTTAATATTAATCCATTCTCATTTTAACGTTAGTTGAAATAATCCGTTAGTTCAGAAAAAGCAGTTTCTTTATTCGCTGTAGCTTCGCCAACGAGGGGAACATGTTTCCCCTAAGGTAATTGATAATTTGAATTAACTTGCCGGTAAGTGTTTTTTCTGCCACGATTTAAGAAATTAATAAATTAAAATGATGAGAGAGTAAATTTAAATCTTACTTGTCTCTTGAAAGAGGAAACTAGTTGTTTTTTTTGTAACACTGAGCGTTTTGTTGGATTTTTGTCATAATATTTACAGAGAAATTCATATTTTAACTTCATTATTATGAACCTTGAACGTAGAGATAAAACTATTCTGCCTCCAACAGAAAAGAGACTTTTACACATTCTCTATTTATTCTTGTTCCTATTTTCCGAGCTCGCATATTCCCTTTCATTTCTATTCCTTTGTTCTTTCACGTTCCTCTTACGGCTCTTTCTGCCTCTCAGAATCAAATGAGAATAGCAACCACTTCAAAAGCTCACTTCTAAAAGGACTCTTGCATCTTCCCTCCACATTATGGGCTCTAATGACCTTCGATGTTGACGAGCCCTAAAGCCCCAACAATAAAAAAAAGAACTTTATTGTTGTGAGGAGCGATTCTTGAGAGACACCTGTTTGACGGTGAAAAAGGAAAAATAGCGTCGACTGTGCTATCAATACGCATAGCTATTATACGAGGCCAGACAGAAAAGTAATGAGACTGATTTTTTATTTACCAAAGTTTTTATTTTTTGCAAACATCAATGTTATCCCCTTCAAAGTAGTTCCCTTGGGTAGCTACCCACCGATGGAGACGTTGTTCCCATTGTTGGTAGCAGCGCTGGAAGTCTTCAACCGGTATGGTCTTCAGTATGTCCGTTACACTCTTTTGAATGTTTTCTACAGTCCCGAAATGACGACCTTTGAGAATATTTTTCAGTGTAGGAAAAAGTCACAGGGACTGAGGTCAGGTGAATAGGGGGGCTGGGGAACCACAGGAATGCCTTTTGAGGTCAAAAATTTTGTTATAGAGAGGGAAGTGTGACATGGGGCGTTGTCATGATGGAGCATCCATTTGTCTGCAATGTCTGGTCTCACGCGAATGACCCTTTTTCTAAGCCTTTCAAGGACGTCTTTATAAAAAACTTGGTTGACAGTTTGTCCTGGAGGAACAAATTATTTGTGGACGATTCCCCTTCTGTCCAAAAAACAAATCAGCATTGTTTTCATCTTCGATTTGATCATTCGAGCTTTCTTTGGTCGAGGAGAGTTTGCAGTGTGCCACTCCTCACTTTGTCTCTTGGTCTCAGAATCGTATTCAAAAATCCATGACTCATCACCTGTGATCACACGACTAAAGAAATCTTGCTCATTAGCGATTCTGTCAAGAAGATCAAGACACTTGTTTTTTCGATTGTCCTTCTGCTGAATTGTGAGGTTTTTCGGCACCATTTTGGCACAGACCTTTCGCATGTGCAAATGTTCACTCAAAATTTGATGAACGGTAAATCTGTTCAAATTTAATTGTTCACTCAACATTCTTAATGTTAAACGACGGTCTGATCTCACAAGAGTGTTAACACGTTCGATGTTTTCATCAGTTTTCGAAGTTGAAGGCCTCCCTGAACGGTGTTCATCTTCAACGTGTTCTCTGCCTTCCAAAAATGATTTGTGCCAGCGAAAAACTTGAGCTCGGGATAAAGAATGTTCCCCATAGGCCTGTTTTAACTTTTCAAACGTCACACTTGCCGATTCTCCAAGCTTAACACAAAATTTAATGGTACAACGTTGCTCCAAATTCCGCTGTTCCATTTTGCTTGACGCACAACTAAAACTATATCAGTCACTTCACTAATAGCAGTCACAAAAATCACGTAGTTAACGGAAGGAGTTGAAACTCGCACTGAGCTATGGGAGGGTACTGATACACGTGCCCTATCGAGGACAACAGCGCAACGTTGCCAGATCGCTTGTAGTGTTGCCAGTCTCATTACTTTTCTGCCTGACCTCGTATTTATGATTCCTCGTTTTCGCTGTAGTCGAGCAAATACACCAAATTGTTGAAAAACCACGAAAGTATTTTCAAGTTCAAGTTTCAAGTTTTCCTTTTGCATTATGATCTCAAATTGATGAAGTAGATTATATCAATTTATCCGTCACTCTCGTGAACCAGATATTTTAAAATACTCCTTAATTCAGTGAAGTACCAGCACAGTATGAGGTAAACTAACATTTTACACCGAATGTTTTTTCTCTCGGAATGCCATTACAAGGAAGAACACCATCATACAACAAAAGGACCCTTGAAATTTATGTTTGATCAGAGAAAATAAAAGGTTTTTAGGCTTTATTTTTCTTTCATATGAAGGTAAGATATTCTGGATAATAAATACACTAAACTAAAGTTTAATGCTTTCATTCATCCCCACGTTTTATCACATGTTTAAGAGAAATACCTAGTGGTAACTGAATATATTCAGGTAACTGTGTTCAGCACAAACGTCTGAAAACAGCTGGAAGGGACCGTAAGCTTTTTTAAATTTTTACCCATGCTTGCGAATGGAATTTTTCGAGTTTTTCGAGAAGATCTCATACTTTACAGCGTGTTAAGAGATACAACGAAATATCGTGAGATTGATTTGTGTGAGTTAGCTCTAACGTCTGCGTATACATCAATGATAATTGACTATAAAGATTTTAAAGTGTAAACCTAGTTTGTAATGCAATAAAAATTTTACTACATTTATAATGAAATAAATTTTGTATTTATTTAAGTATTGGTTTTTACATTTTTTTAAACATTACCATCCCTTATTTGTTAAGAGGCTTATGATCTGGAAAATCAAATTGTAGTAAATAAAAGGAGATTAGAATTCCGCATCAATTCATAAATTTTGATAGCCCTTTATTCATTGCGCTATCTATATACTACTAATTGGAAAACATAAATTCTATCAAATAAACATGAAAGGGTGAGGCAGAATCGCTCTCAAAAGATACTTATTGCCATTACAAAGATGCTTCGTTGAATCGGTCCAATAAAGAAGTTTTTTTCTCTTATACATGCGACCCCAAACACTTCGGGAAACGATCTGCCGAACGAATCGGTTTCTCCCAGAACTTTCATTCATTCAAAAGAACTAAGTCCTCCCAGTTATTCACGACGACACCCCTTCTACGAGCCATTGAGTCGTCAATAAACTTCTGGGAGCCTCACCTGAAAGAGATAGCGTTGTGCGAGGGAAGGAAGGGTGTGAAGGCGATGGGGGCGAGGCATTTGGCCAAGCCGCCTGTTGCGCGTCGTTACGCGCGTCTCGCGTGACCGGCCGCGCGCGTTGGAACGACCACATAGCCGCCCCCGCCCCCGCTCGCCAACGGTCACCTCACGCCAGGCGCATGCGCGCCGCATTGCTCACTCGTCACAGGCCTGCAAGTGGCGACCCTCACAGGGATGCAATACCTCCAAGCCTGAAATATCGCCCACCAAACGACTCTTCAGCGACCAAACCCTACGTCCTGTTTCTTGTTCCTCTCTTCCGCCATGTGGGGTCCAGCTCGATGATAAAGATGGATTGGTGGGGAACAGCAAATTGTGGCAGGTGATGCCCACTTACTTTTGGAAAATGCTTAAATGAGTGAGAGAGAAAATGATGAATAACTGGCTGAATATTCCTCAAGAATTTCCATACCCTTCCCGGGAACTGAATCCACGACCCCTTCTTGTTTCGGACTGGTAGAACCTCATGCCGTAACTAATTTCAACGCCATATTCGAAATATTGGTCTCCATCTATTTTGTCGGAATCGAGACAAGCTGTCGAGTTAATTTCTCGGACATCATTGAAGGTGAAGGACGTGGCCACAAGATCCAAGGCGGTGAAAGAAACGTCACCGGGAAGAATCCAACTGAATTTTGCTAAGCAGAACTGTTTAACGGTCCATGACGAAACACACATAAACAACAAGCTAATTAGCATCGTTAACTATAGCTACCGGATTATGGAACTGCAGTTTATCGACAATCTACCAGTATTGGAAACACTATAGAATTTTATTTTACAACCTGTGAGGTAAATACCTACTCGATGAAGATTCAAACCTTCTACAATGAAAAATATCTTTTGTAATCTTTTTATATTACTATGTTTATGAGCATTTTGACAACTAATGTCACGATCCCATTTTCTTTCTTCGACCTAGCTTGATTTGAAATTCCGGTCGTAAGACGACCTCTTCCACCTACCCTCATGGTTGAAGTGAGTGAATATGGAAGGAGAGATAGGTTGACAGAAAACGTACCGAACCAACATTGGTATGGAAGATCAGAAATCCCAGGTGAAAATCTCTCCCATAAGACAGTGGAGGTTCGATCCCATGCTCGGCAGAACAATGAGAGTGAAGACCTCTGTTAGTAAAATACTTTCGTTTCTACGAGGTATTTTGCAGATTTCATTAACCGCATCTATCTTCCATCCTGAGAGTCCGTTTTTTAAATTAGGAACCCTCAACGGTATTATAACATGTGATTCTATCCACGGAGGAAGTTTATCTTGAGAGTCCTGAAAAGTTGGAGCAATATTTTTTTAGTTTAGGTCGATATGCTTACTTTCTTTGTCTGAGAAGAGATAACAGTGTCTGGGTAAAATAGTGACGATTCTGTAACTCTTCTTTCGCATTAATTTTGTTTCTTACGTACTTGATTCTCATACTGTCATAATGTATTATCATACTACATCGTGCAATTTCTAATTGTAATCATGATTCAAATAAGTGAAGTGTGTGGGTCTGTGTGACTAGTAACAAACTTTTCATTTACACGTTACACATAATATGATCCCTCTTGTACAAATTATTTCTCAAATTCTTTCGGATTAATGAAATATATTCTTCAAATTTTCATTAGTTCAAATTATTTCCTTCCTTTTTTATCCCATTTCTCTTCTTTCAGTTAAGAAGGAAAGACAGTTATGCTTAGATATTTTATATTGATCTCAAGATTTTTCACGAGGATTTGGATATGAAAGAACATTATGTAACACTAAGTAATATTACACGAATTAAAAATTCTAATGCTAAACATTCAGTTATAAATTTGTTATTTTTACTTTTGTGATTTTGTAAATTTCAATAAATCGAAATGATGTATCATCGAAAGTTCAAAACTCATTAACGGTATAATGACATCTTCCATCGCTTTTGTGAAGGCTTAAAACAAAACAAAAACCCCAAAGCTCTCGTTTGAGTTAATTAACCAGGACGGCATGCAGTCCGTAAAGAATTAAGTACGCACAAATCTTCTCAGAAACATATCTTGACTCATTGTGGCTGAGTGCTCGAGTTGCTAAGCGACGCTGAGGTTTCCGAGGAGGCGGTGGAAGGCATTTCTTTCTCGAATCAGTATTATTATTCAGGAAACAACTGTATCCTCGGATAATATTCAATGCTGCTTTGAGCGGGTGCAGTTATCGATGCTGGGAGTCTAGAATCAAATCACACTTTGGAAGCGACGAATTCACGCCTAGTCCCTTTCGCGGAACTCCAGCTGCAGAAGCGATACGAGGCTGAGAATGGAGTTCCGAAATCCCGGTCGGCGTTGGATCACAAGCTCCTCGCGTCAGCATGCCGAGGATTTCGCTCGCTTCCCTGCCTCTCCGCTTCCCTGCCTCTTCGTTTCCCCGCCTCCTCCCGACAGCTTCGCACAGCGGGAGCGCCTTCGCCTTGGCGGAGAAGGCTTTAGTTTGGGCTGCGTATTACACGTCATCACGGGGAAGTGCCGAGCGAAATATTTTCGCCGATCTATCAAGGACGGCTCGTTGTGAACGGGGAGCAGGGATAAGCGTTTGACTGACAGGTTAGCACTGGACGCCCGTGCAGAACTCTTCATTGGGAGTTGTTTCGCTTTTGAAACGCATTTGCGGTTGCATTGAAAGCCCCAAGATAGTAAAGCCAGCTTTAGCTACCATGCATAATTCTGAATCCGAAGTTGCTTTGTTATCATGCACTACGCTGAAATACGTTAACGTGGCAAACATTCTGCAGGGTGTTGATGGTGTTGCACTACGCGAAACAGTGACAATTGCACATTCTTTTGTTATCAGGGAAAATTTCAATTCTTATTGTTATCTTAAATCCTCTACTTGTTTTATTTTAGAAGACTCAAAATGTTCATTAGCAGCGTGAAAAAAATATATTTTATTAATAGTTATATTGCAAACTAGTGTATATATTTACCGATCATATGGTATCACATAGTTCTTCCTATGTGGCTTCGTCTGTAGCACCATAATGTAGCCCAAAATTTAAATCAAATTCTATCTGAATCGAAATATCAAAATATACTTTTATAAACTGATGAAAATATTTGCCAATGAACAAGAGGAAATAGATTTTTGGAAATGACCTTTGAAAAGTATATGTCAATGGAAATTTTCCACATAAAAGAGAGAGAAACTTACATCTAAAATATGCTCGATTTTGATCCGATGAAAATATGCTGAGATAGGAATTTTGCAATGATATTTTTATGGTACTTTCAGCTAGTGAAGGAAACGCTGTTTATATTTCCAAACAACGTGCAGTCAAATGAAATTTTCTATATAGATGCTTGTCAGTTACCTTTATTGTCATGCGGCGTTTAAATACTCCTTTATTAATACGAAAATACTAACAAAAACATTAAATTGCGAAAAACATTGTTAACTGATACAATAATAATTGCTCAAACTCTTTTCTTCCCGAACTACATATGAAACTGACCGTTGAATACTTAATGCATACATAATTAAATTAAATGAACAATTATCCTTAATAATTTTATTTTTCTATTAGACTTTGAACTTCGGTATCGAAAAGAAACTGTAAAGAAATTTTTAAATTGGTATTGGGAAAAAATTACTTCTGAATAGAGCGATAATAAACAATTTCTGTATTCACAATGAGGCGTAGTTGTAAAAATTACACATTTCAAAGTATAAGAGATGATTGACTTAAAGTGACTCGAATGGAATATTTTGAGATACGCAGTGTGTTTGCATCTAGTGGTAGTGTGCAATACTCTTAGTGTGTTTCATCACACACGGTAAATGTGCATCTATCAAAAATTTTATGACGACCCATCAATTACACTTTTCAACGGTTTCGTGTTTTTTTCGTTTTATTTATTTTCAAAGATGAAATTTTCTCTCATTGTATTTGCATTAAATTAAAATTTACAACTTGGAAGGGCTTTTGTTGTTTATAATGATTATCTGTCAAATAAAATTTACTTTCAGTACATGGTTATTAACATTGTGCAAAAAATGATTTAAGGTGTGAGATGAAGTTAGAATGTTTTGTTTAGTTTTAGTGACTTAAATATCTTTTTTTAAAAATACTCACCGTTCATGTCACAACGTTAGAGGAATGTATTTTACAAATTAAGTTGTTTCTTTATTTCAACCAGCTGCAACACGGTATTTAGATCTTTTTTTTTCCAAATGGTTTTCCGTGAAATAATTTCAATATAATGTAATTTAACAATGAAAGATAATGTGTTATTTTTTATAACAAATACGTTATACTTGTGAGAAGATAAATTTTTATTATTAGAGTAGTTGCGTTATGCTTAATATTTTTAGTAAAGAAATCAAACTAACTTGTGCATTTATAGTAAAACTTTTCTATAATGGACACTCTTGGAACCTTAAAATTTGTCTGTTATTGAGAAGTGTCCGCTTTTGGTTAACGTAGAATGAAATGACGGGTAGTGAAAAGTGTACGCTTTAGAGAAATGTCTGCTAATGAGAAGTGTTCCTAAATGGAAGTTTCACTGTATTTCCCTTTGCTTATGTAACTCCTCAGTTTTTGCATTTATATTGAATGTTCACGTGCTCAAGTATTGATAATCGTAGTCATTTGTTCTCCCATAAAATAAATTGTTGTATAATTCGTTAATAGTTTTATTGAGAACAAGAGTATTTGTTCGTAGAATATATCCCTCTTTCGGACGGAAAGAATTACTCATTCTTTTTTTTTGTCAAAGTCAAATGGTTTGTTTGTATAATTCATTATTTCATTAAAATATCAGCTCTTAGCATGATACTTGGTAATTATCTTATGAGTTACATAATGAATAAACACAATATTTCATGATGAGGATAGAATTACGTTTATCCGGATTAACTGGTTCCGGAAGTGATTCGCATAATCCGGACATGGGAAATAAATAATAAAACAATGTAGTGCAGAGAGATCACATTCCACGTATTTTGAACGAAAATTAAGTAACTAAAATATTTACAAAGCACTTGAAGAAAAATAACACATGTGAGTCATGATTAAATAAAGATTCGCATCACAGATGATCCACGGACACATGCTTTCCTAGCCATCACAATCAAACGCTGAAGGGTGAAGGTAATTTTTAATTTCGTATTACCCATTAAGTATTTAGTCTAAAGGACATTATACTGAATTCAGTAGGCTAAGTATCGAAATCGTCTTTCTCGCAGTACGTAAATAAGTGATACATTTGCAATCTACTGCTTCCTGACAGTTGCGAATTGTGCGGAAGAAAAACAAATTCCTGGGGAGTGAACTAATTGCAGTTGAAGACCTGCAAATGTTCTTCAACGCCCATTTCCACATCGGCGTACGTGTTGAGCAACCATTATATAGTATTGGTGCTGTATTATCTCAATACGTCATTTCATTCAGCCCCAATTCGCTCGCGTCGCTGCAAGTTCCTCCATTAGGTCGTACTCTGTCACTGGGAGAGCATTCATATCGATGTCATTTATCATGGCATTGTACTGGGCTCAAGGTCTAGCCGCTACCACCGCCACCACTTGAAACACTGGCCCAGATCCGCGCGTGAATGGAGCCGGCAATGCAGCGGGGCGATAGTGCTCCCAGCGCGCGGCGCCGCCGCCGCTGCATTTTCCGCTACTTGCAGCGTTGCGTGAGAAGCTTGTGGCTTCTGGAAGCACGCGAACGCCGCCGCGCCGCCGCCTCAAAGGAGGTTTCAGTTTCGCTCTGGAGGAGGGGCGAAGAGGCGCTCCAAACAGCGAACGGCTGAATGCTCTCCAGCGCTTTAGCTTCCCCCTCGAGTTTGTTTAGATTAACCGACCGACACAATGAAGTCAGGAAATGGCTGGAAT
Source organism: Laupala kohalensis (assembly GCA_002313205.1). Classification (NCBI taxonomy): domain Eukaryota; kingdom Metazoa; phylum Arthropoda; class Insecta; order Orthoptera; family Trigonidiidae; genus Laupala; species Laupala kohalensis. The sequence goes on along the minus strand of NNCF01132544.1, from coordinate 148,749 downwards.
TCACGTTTGATTTCTTCCCGAAACAGGGAATCGTGTCAACGGTAAAACATATTCTTCATCGTGGTAAAAAAAAAATCTCTATTTTTAAGTTTTTTTAATTTTCGAGTTAAGCGAGCAAATTTTTTACTTCGTTGGTTTCCGCCATCATCCTTTTCTTATCAATGAAAAAACGAACTGAATACAGAATCGACTGATTAAAATGATACATAAACGAGAAAATAAAACAGGTAACAAATATAGGAAATCTAGAATATACATATTGGTAATACAATCATTGCTATCAGAATTTATTTTTTGTTTAGTAAACATAGACAGTATAAAATATTTTGTATGTTATCAATGTTTGTACTCTAGTCAATGTCGTGTAATTTATTTTTGTTATATTCTGATATTGCCAATCCCATCTTAAAAAATACAACAGAAATGATAAGTAATAATAACATATTTAAAATTTACTCGGTCTATTTCAGTATTTTTATCATCACTTAATTTCTTGAATTTTAGAAATGGCAATTAATAACAACTTTGCCCTTCTTAAGAAAGTCTAAAAAACTCAGCTTTCTTGAGAGTTTAGTGACCGTATTAAAACAACGCTCCCACGATCTGGTGCTTCCGTCTGGGGATTATTGTTATTAATTTTTCCAAAATGCTCTGGGCAGAACCAAGTGGTTTTACCACCGTTAATAATTGGAAATAATAGTTTCTGGTGCCATTTTAAGAGCAACTGCGTTTTCACATGTTCGTTCCTTTCTGTCCGGTTCGATAAAGTGCAGACCATCACAGTAGATTCAGAGTAGTATGGAATGCAAACCACTGTGTGAACGTATATCAAACTCGACAAACGCACTGGCGCAAGCACACTGGAGCATGCCTTTGAGCGTGTTTATGAGTGGCAATAATTGCATTCAGATTCAAGATCCTTTACAGTTATAACAATGTGGCAACTGCCAACGGCGCAATGCAACGATCGCTTGATACTGTTCAGTTATATAGTGTCCTGTCCAAGTAACCCTCGCAGTTTTGAGAAGTAGACGAGTGATTGTGGCGGGACAAAGCAGTATCTAACCCAAGGCAGAAATTGGTGTGGTCATCTTCTGGTAAACCACTTAATTCCCTCGTGGGGTAACATTAGGGTCGTAAGCCCATTATCAACTCCATGTGCTTCCACGTCCCGAAAATACATAGCATTCCTCTCTCATTTGGGTGCTTCTGTAAAAGAGGTTCAGAAATTGCATTATACATCCATTGAAACTAGGAAATGGTAATTCTATCCAGTTTTATGTGCATTTCTTCTTGTAATATAAGAGAATAGCGTGTCTGTGAATATTAATATTTATTATATGAGGTCACACTTAAACTTAAATAATATACTTGTAAAATAAAACTAAAATTCTTGTCTTACGAATCTTGCATTTGTAAGCAGAGTTTTCTTTCAACTGCATAGCAACTACTACTAATATTGGATACATGTCCATTGCTTAGAATTATTTACTAGCTTTATCGTTACCAAGTAAGCGTTTCTAAACGAAGCTTGGTGATCATACGTGTTTGCTTCGCAATGAAAAAACTACAAAATTCTTCTATAAAATTCATGTACAATTTAAATTGAGATTTTTCAATGCGCAAACTACGTTTTAAAATACAAATTTCATTCGAACTGTGGTATGTTCTTAACCATCTCCCCAGGAGACGCAACTCACCGCTACATGATTCAATGAAGGCGCCACATAATGTAGTTAGTTCGTATACTGCCTCACAGTAACATCAATCACGGTTTTGTTCTTTCTATGAAACTTCGAAAACCTCGTGCATTATTAATGTAGTATGTTCATTTTCTTAAAAAACGAAGCAATGGATAACCGTTGTACCGGCCATTTAAAGCTTGCACGATACAGTGGTCCACGGTTTGATACGTTATTATTATAATGATTGAGAAATCTAAGCACAGACCCACTAGATATATCACTTATATCATCTTCTGAACACAAGCTCTGTTCATGTTTCTTCGCGGTCGTATATGAGCCAGTGGGGTAACCACGGAAGGATATATTTCAGATATAGAATGGGATTATTAAATAAATGAATTTATTGTCAAAAAAGCAGTACAAAATACGTATGACTACGTGGAGGACAATGAACTAATTTAATCTCCGGAAGCAAGCAAGGGACTGTCCCATCAATTCCGATCAAGGGCCCTAAGGAAGAGGCGGATTGAAAAATTTCAGCAAACTCCTAGATAAGATGAAAAGTTAGCTACGTGTTATAATACTAATAGAATATTAACAAGTTTGTAATTTAACGCAAAAAATTTATTTCACATGTACAAATTATTATCGAACTATTGATTATTCTGAATACAGTGTTTATAAATCATAAGAATTGAAATAATAATAAATTCACAATTTATTATTTCAATAGATGCGCCCATAGACAAAAGCGTAGAGAGCCTGTGTAAAAAATTCACCTCTGCCCGAAGGAAAACCGGAGAAAATCCCGGGCCAGGATGGGGCTACAGAATTAGTGTTTACAACCGTGCCAAAGTTGATTTCACATAAAACTAAATTAATATGAATCGTAAGACACAACACAATCATGCAAGAAAATAGTTTTTGAAATGGTTACAAGTTATTTTAAAAGTACTACAGCAATGGTGTAATGAAGTATAAGACGGATTTAACTTTTATTACAATCAATAAATTATTTTACATTGTAGAAGCACTGGTGCAGGACATGTCTTTTAACCGCGGATTATTTTTGTGTTTAGTATTTTCGTATATTTTGTATTAATTTATACTTTGTGATTGTACAACAAGATTGTAAAGAACCTAATACACAATTTACGAGCCATTTTATTCAGTTAAATTAATGATGCACCGTTTCGAAAACACCTTCCATTCTGATCTTGATTCCGTATGTTTTACGTAGATTCTTTTTTCTAAATTTCATTTCAATTCCCTTACACTAAGATGCATGTAATGTCCGTATACTGATCTCCGAAACAAAATTTGTATTATTGTGTCATCAGTACAATTTTACACCATTAGCAACATTTTACATTCCGTCATTAACGTTTTAAATTATGTAACGTCAAATTTATTATGACCATCGAACTTTATGTCAATTTAATAAGCTGAACTCTAAAATAATAATAGCCAAAGAGCTAGTGTATTATTACTTTTCTTTTTTGCTTTATCCTTCTGTTCTGACTTTTGTTCACCGGGTTGCATTCACCTTCTTTACCATTGTGTTTCAGTAATACTAAAGAAAAAAAAATCCCGACGTCGAACAACATCTACGCATAAACACACAAAAAAACAACATTTAATTTAAAAACTGTTCCAAACACATAAAATGGAAACTGAAGAGACATGAAGAGGTATCGAAAATAACACTTTACTAGATTAAATAAATATCAATTGTACCAAGTTATTGAATTTCTTGGCAAGAATATTCACAATAGAAAAAAAATGCCACAATAATAATGCAAGAATTTTGAAAATAAGCGGATTTTCATAATATTATGGAGGCGTCTTGGGTTACATTTGTATCGGAACAGCAGAAAAAGTGAGTAATCTCAAGCTAATAAACTTCTTTAAGAAACTGGGGTGTTGGAACGCTACACCATTATTGATATTACATCAAATCATTTTTACCGAATAACCAATTCGACATAATAGATCATATTTTGTTGTCTATCACCCTTAATTCACGGAAAATGCAGCCAGAATATTGACAAATTGATTCTCATTTTCCTTCGTTGTTCGTGTGGAAATTGACTTTACAAAAGGAAGTCAATAATTCCTTATAAAATACATGGGCAAGTATAAGAGCCTGCGACCAAATTTTTTATAATTTAATAGTAATAATTCGTCATTTAGTCCTGATTATCCTCCATGCTCATTTTGGATTTTGTCCATCTAAGTTGAGAGGTATATTATCGATTGTGATTACATAAGTCGAAATCCTTAGTTTCGTATTGTTTTGTTTATTTTAATAGTTTCAAACCCTCGTTTAAGAGTATTATTATTTCTCTATCATTATGAGAAATATTATTGGACTGATATGTTGCATCCACTGTACCACAATTCTGTACTAGATCATGATGAATTTTTTCAAATAATTAGTTCTCATTATCTACAAAACTTATAGCTACTTTTGTGATTATTTTTTGAAATTATTACAAAATACTTTTGAAGAAAATTTGAAGAAGAGTATCATCATATTTTTAGAAACGGTACAAGTTAAGTTGATGCATAATACCACCGAATTTCTGGGTATCAACATTACAATTTTTGAGGTTACCATCCTCTTGCGAGTCTAAAGGGAAAATTCAATAAGTTTCCATAAGCATTGTCGGTTAAAAATATAGTACGAAATGAGTGCAATCGTAAGTGCTCATTAAAATGAGATATCCGAAGGAAACTGGATAAAGCGCGAAATGTGGAAAGTTGTCAAAGCAAAGAGATGCCGATGCCTGGAGTTCGGTGGTGCAGCGCGTGCCTGCCACTCCGCTCGCCTAGCAGTCTGCTGCTACGAGGCAGCGGCAGCGCAGCCAGCTTCCCCCATCGCAGAGCCGGACAGTGCGAGCAGCTCGCTAGCCACCATCGATCGCCCACCCCTCCCTTTCACCCCGCAACCCTTCTCCGCCCGTCATCCTATTTACGCGCTCAGGGGAGGGTCCAAAATAAACCCCTAAAAACCGGAGATGAATGTTTTCCTTCGGCGTTTTAGAGCCGATGAAAACGAGACCGGCTCTGGAATGTTATGCGTAAGCGGTGCGCGAGGGAGAGGAGGGGCGAATGGGAACGGGGAGGTATAGGGGGGACGTAGAGGGAGGCGTGAGCTCGAGCATACGGCGACCAGCCACTGGCTTGCCTCGCCGGGGATGTGTTATTCTTTCTTTTCCCGCCGCACAGAATCGCGACCTTCTGTGTGTTTATACGGTCATTTGTCTATGCGCCGGGTTCATTTCAACAAGGAGAGATGGTTTTATAATTCAAGCATATTTGGTTTTATAATTCAACCTTGGCTGAGAGGTTGCCTGCAGCAGATGAGGAACTGGTCTTGTACTTAGAAAATGTGGCGGTGCGGGGGAAAGGGGTTCGGGAGTAGTTAAATACGTAGGTGCTTTCAGCGTGGACTCAGTGAATATGAGAAAACGGCACTTTCCCATCGCTCTCGTAGACGGTTCCTGGAAGATATGAAACATTTTCAATTTCGACTCTGAATGTGCTATAAATGCCCTACAATTACCTCAAAAATTCTGTTAATGATTCATTTTTAATACATAACTCACTACTCGTTACAATGACCACTTCATTTAAATGACGACCATAAAAATACACTTAATGAATTTCGAGTATGAACTCGCACATGCGGGCATTGACTCGAATCTCTTCCCATAGGATTAGCTCCATTAATTCTGATGATACATAGCAGTGTGACTGATACATGCGTATTTATAATGGTGATATTTGCAGCTATTTGCCAACTATATATTTTAGGAAAACAAACAGCTTAATATCAATTAATGAAGTTTGCCAGAATGGGATTCCAGATAATCGGATAAAGCAGTGATATTCAGATTTATAAATCTTCTTGTGTATTCAGACGGAGACAATTCCAATCGGAAATCCGATTATTTAAGAGATCCATATAAAAGATTTTAAATTTAATTGAAACCGATCTGATCCAGATAACACTTTTCATTTGAAAAGGAGGACATCCTCAAACCTTCTAGTTTGTTGCTACTTTTCTGTCGCAGCTTTGTTATGAGGATTATAAGGTTTTTTTCCTGCACATTATGAAACATAAAACAAACTTGGACTTCTGAAGAAGTTAAATACTTGTTGGGTTGTTTAGAACTTCCAAAACTTTTTTCCATTTTTGTTGGATCGGTTTTTAGGGATTGTAATTTTTATAAAACATTATACATATTAACTCTGGAACATACATAGTAACATTATTGTTTGATCCATTAATAACATCTTTATTGATCAATCATTTTCTGGTTCCAACAATTCATTTCGTTATTCATTCGTTGTAGAATAATCTAAATGAAGCAAAATTTAGTGTACGATTCTATTTTCTACATTTATACCGGCACATTATGAGTTACAATGATCATTATTTTCGGCTTGGATGCAGAGATTCAAAACTGAATATAATCTTATCAAGATCTTGAAACATTTAAATAAGAAAAGGAGTCGTACAGTGACCATAAAAATCACAATGCTCATTTTAGTCTGATTGTTTTAGTGTTAATCTGAAAACTAAGGAACACTTACCGCAATAAAATTTTATTTGCTTAACATTATTCAGTGTATTTCCCCTCAACCCAGAGACAAATAGATTTTAACATAAAATGATAGAATAGGAATCAAAACTTGGAGCTCCAACTTCAACCACTTTACTCCTTTTCAAATTGATCTGACACTTCGTTGAAGAGACGGACGTTTGGGTTTACTTGGTTCTTTCTGCATCTCGACGGTTCTAGGTGATCGTGATACTTTGGTTCTGAAGTATCGGAGAGTTTCAAATTATTTTTTTTAAAGAAATGGATGAAGTTTTTTTAATGTTAAGATTTTAGTAAACTAAATTATCTCTGAAGTACTTTTAATGCTATTAAGAAAAGAACAAGGAACATTTCGCAGAATATTGCGCATCTTTAAATTTTTTTAGAGAGATTCACTGCAATGAGCAAGTCTTAATAACCATAAAATACTGAATATTTTCGGCACAATTTGTTATCAACTTTTTTTTCTTATTGGATATATCGATATTCTTTTTAGTCATCAAGTGATTCGCAGCATTTCACATGGGCGTATGTAATATTCTTTACAGCTGAAAAAACATTTATAATACAAATATATCTTGACTTACTTCAATGAGGATGTCATTATCTACCATTCTCTTAAGGCGCCTTGTTTTGCGAAAATATGGCCTCGGATCACACACCGAAAATAATTTGGATATGATTTGAATTAATTTAAAAACCACGACGACGAATAATTTCAATTGTATTTTTTAAGTTCAGTGTATGTATCTAGAGATATTAATTATATTTTTGAACTTTATGACAATGAATAATGTGAATAGTCAGTATAAGAGCCATAGGTTAAGAAACACTAAAAATTTGAATTATTTGTGACATTAATAATGTACTTTTGAGATAAGAAACGTTGTAAATATTCACCAAGAAGTGGTTTCGGAAATTCCTCGATGCAGAGTTCACGTGTACGACATAATTTTGTGGTGCGTGATACCTTGCTCCAAATAGTCCTAAAGTACCTTATATCGAACTAATGCCATGTTGGGAGAATGCGTTGCTTCGTGGCGTCGAGCGCTGGGGTTCGAATCTCAGTAAGGTCGTGGGATTTTTCTTCATCCTTCAACTTCGAGTCCACCCAACCTGCTTTAAAATGAGTTCCGGGTTTCTCTTGGAGTGAAAGCGACCGGAGCGTGGAGTTGCTCACATTATTTCTTTGTCCTGCTGCGTCCTCCACGAACCCCAAGATTGGGGAAGAATTTGGTTTTAAAAGAAGTAAGAAAATAAAGGGCATTGCGTTTTTCTGCGATCTTATGTTTGCTCGAATGCGTAACTGTTGTACCGAGAAACGAAATGTTGAACATTGAGTTACAGTTTGCAAAATCTGGGGCTAAAATGTAGACCTGTGTCATGGGGGATAATAGACCATAGTTTATTCCATATCAAATGTTGAACGAATTGGTCAATAAAATTTGTTCAAAATAATTTCATCGAATTCGATGTCTGAAAGTAAGTGCTCATTCAAATTTTCAACCGTTGCGATGCGATCTGCAATTAAAAAGATAAAACTATCCGCTAACAATATTATTCAACTTATAGACTATTGATTCTACTTATAATATTACATTTTTCGCCTAGTTTCTATGCTAAAACTGCGGACCCAGCACTATGAAAATAGCCTCTTTTTGGTATAAAAATTATTATATGATTTGATCGGGAAGGTTACGAAATTTACGTAAACAATTGTACCTTTTTTAGCTGCAGATATTTTTTACCCCCAAAAAGGCAAACCCAAAGATATAACATTTATTGAGATTTAATAAACAACAATATCGAATCGACAGCACAAATTCTTAAACATATCCGAATATCACGATAGGAAAGAGAATATTTTAATAATGTCACTCGTATCAAGATGCGTTCTTCCTGTTTCTCGCGGAAAGCACTCACTCCCATTACTTTGAGGATATTTCCTCTATGTGGAATAGGTTATAGACGTTTGTGAAGCGGTTGCAGGCTGTGCCAGATATTTTAAAAAGAAATATATAAAAAATACGCTTCTCACGTAGTACTGAGCCAATAGCGAGACGTAGGAGCATTAAAATCACACGAAAAAGGTTACATGACATGTAGAATCACTGCCCATGCGATTTGAATAACATCGTTTGGGGGTCGTTTAACCTTTCTTAATGTTCTGAGAAAATGGGCACCTCTAATTCTTCAATAAACAATGAAGTTGAAGAGTCTTTGAGATGTTTACCTGAGAGAAAATATGAATCGGTGAAAGCTAAAAGGGACCTGAGTAAAAATTTGCATATTTGAGTTAAGCTGTTCTTTTTTTCATCTTCAGAGATGGACTCGCATACTTATTTAAGGCCATACAACATGTAGGTACAGCATATATCTTTTTACAAATTTTGTTAAAAAATTGCGGATCATAGAATTTGTTTTTGTTTCTTCATTTTTCCAACGACTGCTAAAAGTGACTTAAGTCACATTTTTCAATCACTGATTCATATGCTCTTTTGATGTTAGAAAATTTTATGTTCAAAGCTATGGTAAATAATTTCTAAAACTGCGTTTCAATTTAATTCATGATTATGTGGGGATGAAAAATATAAAAAAACAATAATATAAAGTATTACATTTTTTTGCGTCGAAAATATTCTGAATAATAGTATTATCCAGAACTAAAACAAAATAAATTGGACGGAATTATTACCACGACAAAAATCTAATTTTAACTCAGTTTTACATAGCTTGAGGACGCGTGGCAGCATCGATTTGAGTATCAAAACCAGCTCTGGAGGAGAGGGGACACCTTATGAAGGAAACAGGGACCTTTCTTGTTTCTTTGGCGAGTCCGAACTGACCAAAACACGCACACTTCACATTGGCCCCAGCATCCGCTGTTCGCGCTCAGACTGGAACACCTATCGCCCTCTCCGCTCATGCAAGTCTCCCTTCCTCACTCATCCACCACTCCCACCATCCCCGTTTCCCTAATCTGCGCCACACCTTCCGCTTCGCCCTCTCCAAGCCTCACCGCACCGGGTGTTCCGCCCTGGGCGATGGGGCTCCGCGCTAAGAGGATAAGGCTGCCCTGGAATCTGCTCGCCGAATTAAGTTGTCCTCCCTGCTTCTCCTTAATCGGCCCGCACTCCAGCCCCGCCTCGTCCCGCTCCGCACCCATTCCCCGCCCCACCGCGTCCTCGACGCCCGTGTTATCCCCGGGCGGCGCCGGTGCTGATCCGAGGGGGAGGGTGGAGGCTGCTTCGATGCGACGATGGCTCTCCAGCGCAAGATCGTGACGAGAATGGACTGGAGGGTGCGTCGACTCGAATTCCGAGATGATGTGACTCGCAAAGGAGCGGATACGGCGGCCGGGGAGGTATCAAATATGATTTCGAACTCGAAAAGGTTGAACACTAAATGGGTGATTAAGTGGGAAATTTTATGATTAGATGGCAGATCACATCTAGTTATCTAAGGTTTGACACACAACTTAACATATTAATCCCATTCTCTATCGGTGAGAGTGTTGTCTTTTCATCCCCGCACTTAGGAGGGAATCTTATTATGGTTTGCAGACGTAATGTCGAGCATCGAAATTGTCTGAATGCACCAATTATTAGCATGAATAATTAATAATTATTTTAAAAAATTATATTTTGTATTCAAATTTATGCATTTGTATTTTACATTCAAACTATTTGTAAATTGTGTATGATGTAAGAATTGAATCTCTAAAATTACCACAAATATTTCTAAATTGAGGTGAGCGACTGGTGCACTGTTTTATCGGAATGCAAAAGGAAAAAAGAGACTGATTTTATGTACTTCTTTTTATATGCCACCCAAAACAGATACGTACACCCCATTTCATCAAGTCAATTTAGTTTATATTCACGAAATGTAGAACATATTGTTGAGCTAGCGATGTGCCTGACATTTCTAATAAAATAATAATGATAACATAATCCATAAGAATAATAAAGCATTTTGTAAAATAGCCATAATTAAATAAGCCAAACTAAAACTCTCAATAATACATGGAAACATGAATCAAAATGGATCTCGCTAATTAGCAAGAAAGTAGACTCCCGATTATCAGCGACTCAATTTCCGTCATTGCAGATTATGGGCGATGGCCCTTGACGCCGGCGCTAAGGTTGAGAAATTACTTTCAATGTCGGTTCCCTAATTAGCTGCAATATGAGCTTTTCGTTTCAAAAGGGGAAACTTATTGGCCAGAAATAAAAAGTAATCACAGTAAAACCATAATGATTGTTTGCTTATCACATTTTCTAAAACTAAATCTAATTTAAAAAAGTAGATGAAGATTTTTCCAAGGATATATGAAAATGAGTTTTCTTTTAATGAGCTCTCATAAAATATATTTTGCTTTCTAAAATTACTCTACTCCGAGAGTTATACGAAAATCTTTTGATCAATTTCCGAGAAGAAAATATCTCATCTATTGCTCGTTCATTATAATAGGGAAAGGAATTCATAACCAAATATTTCTAGTTCCCAAACTATGAAAAATATAATAACTATTATTATATAAATTATTACTCAAATCCTTTAATTTTAAATATGTGGTATATAAACACTGTCTTTGGTATTGTTGTAAGAACGTTATTCCAAGTAAGCTTTGTAATTAAACTTTTCCGTAAGATCAATGTTATTATTACCAGCGATAAATTGGTTTGGCATTTCGATAGCTGTTTCCAATAGAAACAATGATCATTTTCTGCCATGCGCCGTTGAGCTAGTTCGTCGCATTTTCCCAGTAATGTAGAATCTGGCATGAAAAAACATGAAATGCAAATGAACAATAACACCCAACCGAGCATAGTTTGGAATCGTTCATTCCAGGGAAGAAAAACACATGTTCTCGTATATATTTTCCTCGAACACAAATTGCAAGTAAATAGAAGTAGCGAAGCGCTCTTTGTTCGTTTGGAAACAGAATTGTTTTTGCAGTTTTGGTTAAGAATCTAATAACGTTGACGTGAAATGAATATTATTTTGATTTACTTGATTATTTGGATGATATTTTTTATTTAATACACGTCCATTTTTGACATCATAAATGTTATGGTGCGTTTCGTTAATGAATGTCTCCTAATTTATAAATAGCATACAGTGCAAGCAACCACAAGGGTAATGGTTTAAATCCATTCTGGAAATTTTAGGTTAAAAAAAATTTCATTGAAATCATATTGTGCATGGTAATTCATTTGTAGTTTTAAACAGTTTTTACAATTAAGAAAAATTGCGTCCATTTTGTTTGAACTACACGGCGTTGCTTTTTGGGCAAAACTTGTGGTGTTACAAATATTTTTGAAATAAATGTTTTTGGAGACATTTGTGTCTTTTTATTACACATTCAAACACCTTTATTATTTTTAATTCTTCAGCTTTGTGTGTAAATAATTCTCTCAAGTTCAACTAGTTTCTTTAATCTTGTTAGTAGTCTAAAATTCCCAATACGAATATACTTTTTCCCTTTTTGTTCCAGGTCTTGAAAGTCATTTTATACCGCGAGCGAAAAAAACCATTACTTCAAATATGCGGAAGAATTGGTCAATTACTAAAAGAACTCAATTGCCTCTATACTCCACAGCTGATTCAATATTGTATTTATTATGCCTGTAATAACTTCATTGTCACCCCACATGACCATATCACAACATTACTCTCGCTCTAATATTCTTCTGTTAACCTCGTGGATGTTTGTGCGAGGGGGAGTACGGGAAGAGAACATGAGGAAATGCGCGGGAATTATTAAATTAACGTACGTAAATATAAAATCTATTGAGGTATATTTATGTCCTTTCAATTGAAGAATAATATTTATTTACAGAATTGTGGTAATCTGTCGCTCCAAATAATGCGAGAAAATATGTAACAGAAATCGCGCAAAAAGTTAAACTTTATAGATCATGTAAATTAGATGATGACCTGATGACAATGATGTACGAAAAGCAAAACAACGTAATCAAACATTGTAATATGAAAATAGAATATTTCAGTACATTCTTTAACGTACATTTGATAACCTATCATCAGGTATACATTATGACAACAGAAATAGAAGATAGTTTCTACACGGTATAACTGGGTAGTCAAGCTTGCCACCTAGTGACTGCTGGAAGCAATCAGCCACCGAACTAACCGCAAGTCAATTAGCCCAGTTTATAATCAAGGGTTTCGCGAAGGGAGAAGGGAAGAACCACCAGGCTTCACGATCCGAGACTTACACGCAGTGGCAATCTGCATAGTAGGATACTTGGTAGAAAATATGGGAAGTGTCACTTTCAGTATATTAACTCAACCAAAATTCAAAACTAAAGAGATGGTGATATACACGACGGGAATGAACGTCCAGCTTCAACAGAGCTACACGAATACATAGAATACATAAATACATTAATAAACATAAACACTCTTCCGAATAAAATAGTGTTGCTCAATAAATGAAAATTCAATCAAGTATCCGTGGAAATCGGGATATAATAACTTCTAAAAATATATTTTGTAGAATTAAAAAAGAAGGAGACGTTAAGTATACATGTGGACAAGATGAGGAGAGAACATCTATTGCAGGATAAGATGAAGTAAAGAATTTCTACTGTGGAATTGTATTTCGGATGGAAAGGAGAAGAAAATCTCAAGAGGATTCAAGTGGTCAATACTAGAAGTAGGACTAAGTTACAGAAGGATAAGAAGGTAATGGAACTATTTGAACTGTACGTTGGAATGTTATACGATATAGTTTACACTAAGAGTGGAAAAGCAACTAGTAGAAGGATACAACTAGTGCAACGACGAAAGGATGTGTCGAAGAAAAAAATGGCGAAGTTAAGAAAGACCAGTGGTAAAATATACATGTATACAGTTGAAGAAAATGTTATCACAACTGAGTTTACAATAATTTTATGATTATGATTACTGTTATTAATGAAATGATGATTAAATAAACTGAACAAAATCCGGAAGACATTTTGATCAATTTCTTTAAACACTACAATAATTTTCTGTGCAACGTATGGAAGGCAAATAAAATCCCTTTGAAAGCGCCAAGTGGATGACAACGTTCTGAGCCAAAGACAAAGTGTGGAAGGTGAGGAAGTAAAGAGGGAAGGAAACTGTGTTGGCTGAACATTTCGTGAACACGGCAGCTCCAGCCGCGACTAGTGGGAGGACAAGAAAAATAAACGCCAAGTGATGGGCGAGACACTTCACAAACGCCGAAACAGCGTCCGTGCGCACGCTCTTCCCGAGAGCGAGAGGCTGTGGTCTGGAAAGGCGTAGGAGAACAAGCAGCAGAAGGGCAGCGATGCATTCGGGACTGTCCCCGACCTCCCTCTAGCTCTTTGACTAGCCGAAAATTTTAAATTTCAAATTCAACGAAAGTGAAACATATAATTTAGAAGGCGCAATGAATTATTCATATACAACGCCGCTACAGAAGCCCCCTCAAGTTTCTGCAGATACATTAAGCTTGTTGCTTCTCCGAAAAGACGTTTCTTCGTCTTGAATTACAGCGCCGGGGCATCTGCATGGATATTGCAACAAATCCCGAAAGGAATGATGGAGGCGTGCGGGCGGAATACAGCACGAGTGTGGAGAAGATGATGAGTGGTTGCTGGGACGGAGGGTGGAGGGAGGGTTGTTGGGGGCGACATCGCCACCCATTGCTTCTCCACCACGAAATGAGAGGCACCTCACGAAGACGCAACGTCACCGCAAGGGACCGTCCTTTTTCTTTCCCCAATTTGCATCTTTCGTTTCCTTTCATCCGTTTGTCTTTATACAATCTCTTCATTAATTTTCGCTTTCTTTTCTGTATTCTATTTTCCACTACCTCTTGTATGATCCTCTTCTAAATTAAATCCATATTTTTTATGAACTGGGGAATATACAAAGATAATAAGCTACCGTGCAAGCGTTGAAACTGTTCTGTGTGAAAAGGACGCTACCTCATAAAAATTACAGAAAATAATGCCTGACTATGAGTGCAACTTGCTGAGTAATGGTGAGGAAAATATAAACGATTCAAGTATAAAATTGTAAAGCGTTGTTTTCAAAATGGATTTTTTGACTCGGTACTAATTGCGCCAAGGAAACGAGAGATCCTTCAGATGGCGCAAGAGGGTGAAAGAGGACAAAAAATGTTATTTTTTTGGAGAAAGTAGGTATTTAAAAGCTTCTGTAGAATGGGAGTTAAAGTGCCGCAGTTCATGATAAAAAGACAAATTTATTTTCACCCCAAGAGGAACAGTCACGAGAACGTCCGGTATACTTTTGGGATGAATAAAATTCAGTTTATCGTTTAAATGAAATGTAATCTAAACGAAAAATTTGTTTAATTCCCCAGGGTAAGGTTGTACCATAGCTTCCTGAATCTAGCGTCTCAAAGTAATTCTTTAGAGACGTACTATCAGAAGCGTTAAGTTAAACTTAATTCATCCATCTTTGACTTATTGGGAAACATAGTATTAAATTACAAAAATAAATGTTTTTCCATAAAAGGAAAAATTAGGGAGGTGTAATTCTTACTTGCTCTGCATAAAACCTGTTATACGTCAAACTTCAAAATATAAGGTCGTACTCGATTATAAATTTGATAACGATGTTTTTATGTTTTTGTTTCATAAAACAAAGTTTTCATCCTTTTCAATATTAGTTAACGAGAGAATTAGAGATCATCAATATTGCACTCACACATAAGCAGACTCTCTTCATTAATAATATCAGTGAGCAGAACACGACTTTTCGTCAATAATAATAATAATAATAATAATATTTTGGCGAGACTCAGACCATAAAGTCTTTTCTTCCGCACATTTCTATTTTTGTACACGGAACACGTTAACCAAGAATCTCATGTCTACGTAATTTAAAGGCAATAGAAATTTCCCCGTCTGATTTTCATCCGTTGCTAGTTGTAGACCTGTAGTAGATCGTCCAACGTAGTTCCTTCGTTGGTCAATTTTTTAATGCTAAATCATCCCATATGAAGTATATATGATAAGGCAACTGTATTGTTAGCATTAATTGACTTTGAAATAAAAAATATGGATTTAATTCAGGATACTATAGTCTAAAAAATTAGAAATATTTTTTTAAATTTAATATACATGGCATGACTAAATATTAATATACCAAAGTTTCACGTACCATTTTCACTCTAGCAATAAATATAGGTCAATGTATATTGGAAGTGTTAACCAAAATAAAAGTTTAATTGGTGATGTGTAACATATTTAAAAATCTTGAACAATTAAATATTTTAAAGACAACAGCTTACACACATTAAGTCATCAATGCCGAAGTGCGAGTTGAATAAACACTGCAGCGAGTAAACCGCGAAGAAGACTATGTTGTAAATAAAATACCATGCTGCAAATGGTGAACCATGCCCAAAGCGTTAACAGGTCTACCATACTACAACATCACGAGAATGTGCTTTCTGATCACTCAATAACAAGTCGATAAATGAAAAACAATCTTTGCAATATGATTCTGGTATTGATGATACTATACAAGTTGTCATTTTTTAAAGACGATCTTCCGAAGTAGGATAATATATTGTGATGGTACTTTCCAGTTTATAGAGATGGTATTTTCCAACTGTACACGTTGCATGATATAGTGCAGGGTTATGTATTCTCCTCGTATATCTTTTATGTACAACAGCAGACCAAACAATACATGCGAATACATATCTGAGACAATGAGATCAGCGGCTCAGGTTATTTAAACGAAGTTAAACCTGAATACTTCATGCTGGATTTTGAAATAGCTATTTTTAAATTGCAGCTAGTGTGACGCAAGTGAATTTTTCTAATAAAATATAATAATAATAATAATAATGTAAAGTATTTTTCACTTTGGACAATCAGCTTGGAAACATGTAGTGAACTTAGTATTCAAGCGAAGGTTCAATGATGGCGAAGAAATAAGGACAGACTTTCGAAAGGCTCTGGCATTACCTTTTATTCCTCCTGAACATCCAGAGAAAATGTTCGATAGACATGTAGAAAATTCACATCCAGGTAGTTGCATAGATTTGAACCAAATTTATGGAGCGTTAATGAAATGATATTAAACCGAATGAAGAGAACAACAAAGTCGAAGGCTGGCACTTTTGCTTTCAAAAAATAATCGTTAAGCATCACGTTTCAATATGGAAATTCCTACATTAAAAAGGACTAATAGGACAGTGAAATTCGAAAAAAGATGCTCCTCGGTGAACAAACAAAATAAGACATCTACTTTCTAAAGCACTTACATCAACAGCAAATCGAGGGGATTGTTTGAAGATTTTAGGAGTGTAGGGGAAATAACATTGTCAGTTGGTATCTCAGAGCCATCATTTATACATTAATACCACACAGTGAAGAAACACCTGAAGCCGATTTTGAATAACTGATCGTAAGTATCATTATATACATTACTCTGAGTTTAAATATAAATTTTCCGCATTAAGAATTTTTTAAATATTAGTATATTTTGAGATATTTTTGGTATAGTTTACGCGTATATTTTGGGCAAAATTATGTATTGGACTAAGTAATTTTACCTTTAGTGAATAAATATATTTTGGTCAAAAGATACAGCCTATTGGACTAAATGTACAATGGATATCAATCATATATAGGCCTAATATAATATGAACTGAAATGTAATAGACTGAAATCCGTGGACAAAAAAAAATCCAGGCGCACTTTAGATGAACGTCGATCAAGCTTATTAGTCGATATCAGCGGATATTCATGATTGATTTTTTTCAAACACAAAATGAAAAACGTGAGGAAAGGTGGGTACTCACTTTTCTATATTAAGTCTTTGATCAAAGAGTTGACATAGAATTCGATTTTGATAGAGTCGACAAGTGATACGGCAACCGGATCATCACATATATAAGCCATGTTTCAAGCTCATTTAACTTAGACCTCAATGAATAACAAATATCTAGAATCATGCGCTGACTTAACGCAGGCTCAAAACAAAACACTGAATCGACCTATAATTAGTAGAGCCGAAACAGAAACGGGAGAAAACGAACAGAAGAATAATAAAATTAAAGTAATCCCACCAACTTGTCCCAGATATGCGCGTAAAATCCTTTGAAGTGGTTCAAAGGTAATATCCCAGGATTAAGACCAGAGACTCTACAACTGCCCGGAGAAAACAAACCAACTTTCGGAGAAAGGAGAGTGTTTCTTTTCCGAGTAAATGGTTTAAACAGAATAAATACATGAGGTAAGTTATGACATCACTTGAAACGTGGAATGGACTGAAATTCACTGAATGGAATAGCTGTTGAATGAAACCTTCTACGTTGACACGGATATAGCATCACATCATTTCTGGATATGTGACATTGAAAACTAAAGAAATAGTTTTGAATACTTGAATCGTGTCAGCTCAATTCCAAGTTAGTTATTTAAAAAAGAAAAGGAACAATACAAAACCAATAACGAAACCATCAAGGAATGAGGACAATGAGATACATCTTCCTGCAGAAAATAAGTAATAAGAACTTTTAGGGAACGGAATTGGAGTTATTTAAGAAAACTATAGTGACATATACAACAGATAAAATTAGTGTGGAATATAATTCATAGCAATATAACCTTAGACCGAAGTTAAAAAATATACAAAAATCCTTACATCCACAATTTGGAAAACTACACTAAATTTAAAGGTATAATTTATTGCCAAGTTAGACAAAGACAATTTCTCAGGTACGCACGCACATCCCAACCTGTGGATGACAAAACACATCAATTTTAAGAAATATTATCTCGCAGGGTAAATCAGTATACCATTGACAATATTTAACTACTGAGAGATGACTCATTTCTCTTTTATAAGGTTAATGAAGTAAACATGTCAATTGTACTGATGCGATGTTTCTTTACCTGTCATAACTATACCTTCTTTTAAGGTAGAGTTCTCCTTTATAGTACTTTGGTGAGCTGCCTACTCAGTAATCAGACAGCATACAGCAAGACACTAGTTTCAAATTTTGTCCTATTTGTCAATTTTAGACGAAATATATGATATGTAAGGTAGTATTGGAACATTAATAGTTAAATTATTTAGGGATTTTTCTTTGACCTACTAAAACGGGACGAAAGTGTGTGAAAAAGAGAAGCAACTGACTTTTGCTACTCATTTCTCACCCTGCTACCCCGGGGAAATACCGTAATAGTCGCTTTACTGACCCCAGATTTGGCTTTCCTAACTACTGGGTTTCTTTAGTGTTGACATTCTTCAAGATGCCGGGATGTGAGGGTACAGAGTGCAAGGTATGGATATAAATGTGTCCGAACACCGGAACCAGAAGAAAGAATGATGTAGGGGTAGAGAGGTACTGCTAGATATGTGAAAGAAGGGATGTTATATGATGTCGGATCTCTTGTACAAAAATATTGAGAAAGAGACAGTGGATTATAGAGACACCGGATTTAGGGAAATAGAAATTTCACGAAGGAAAATATGGTTTGGAGAGGAAAGAGGGGTGAAGGAGAGGAAGAAAGAGAAAGTTGCGGATAACACAGGACGGTGTGTGAGGAGGACAGAGGACTCGAGGGAAGCCCAGGCGCCGGCGGGGCGTGTCCGCTAACCCGCTACTGAGACATTGTCCAGGGCGGAGGCCTCTCGTACTCCCACGTTCATTAGCGCATTCGCGTAATTAGGGCCGTCCTTTCTCTTCTGGCCACTAAATGAATGAGCGCTTGTGGGTCCCTCTGGCGTCACGGTGCGCAAACGGACAAGTATGTCAATTCGGACCAAGCCTCTCCTGTTCCGCAGCATTTCTGTAATTGGCGGGGACTGGGCTCGTTTATATTAAGGTAACACATGCCTATCTCGGGGGACGTCCGTCCAAGGAACAACTTTGTTCATCATTTCCCACAGCCAATCATTTTAATTGGCTCATTATAATAAGGTATATCCCGAAATTGCATATTTGGGGTCTAACCTCAAATATATACTTAGTTATATAAAACTCATGTAACCTGATTGATATGAAGACTCATGAAAATGACGGTAATCAACACTCATTAATTCCAAAAACAAATCAATTTCCCTTATTAATACGTTTTAAAATTTCTAATTTCTCATAGGCGTTAAGATATAAAGAAAACAAGATTTTTGTAAATTATTATAAGATCCCAAATTTTGTGAGAGAAAAATTTTTCTTGCACGTTTCTTCTGCATTATATCCGGTATACTTCACTCTGGCATTTACTAAGTAATTTTTATCGTTTATATTGTCTCATACTTTCCACAATTAATTCTCTTGTAACGCATCTTATTACCTAAGATTTCTTAAAGCGTTTTAGATACGTCTCTCAGCATAGTCTGTTTTCAGAATATAGATTCTGATAATATCTCGGTTTAAAATGTTTTCAAATTAGGTAATGAATTAAAGGAAAAAATGACAAATTACTATAATTTTACTGGCGTATACTGAAAGTAATTTTCAGAACAATACTTTCAGGTATCTCAAACTTGCATATGTATTAGAGAGGAGAGTAGCAATATGAATATTTTGGTTAGTTTGAACGTGTCTGCGTCGGAAGGACCTTCCTCTTCTTCTGATCACGTGACGACATATTTATTGATTAAAGTGGTTAATTCACTGCGAGAGCGCATCCTTCAAGTACGCTGTAAACCGATAGATGCAACTTCTCAGTCGTTTTACTTTGCTTAACCTCTTTCTGCTCTTTCACGGAGAAAATATTTTTAGGGTCCTTCCTCAAAACGAAGTATAATAGAAGATTTACACCTCACAAGGTAATTGTAGCAGTAAAGAGAAAAAGGCCCTACAATATCTACAACGCTTCCGTTATAAGTAAAAAAATTGTAGATCGTAAGTCAAAAAAAGACAGATGAATGAGGTTCATTTTGAACAATTATTTTGGAGCAAAGATTCTCAAATATTTACAATTAATACAATGTGTATGCAGCTCCACTTGCTGACCATTAATGACCTCAGATTCAACGCACGAACGACTATATGAGAAATATATTAATCATCGAAACTAAAATTAAAACTTTTGTTAGCAAATTGGAAAGTATAGTCCTCTGATATAGACGTATTGAACATTCATCTTCATGAAGTCTTTTGAGGCTAGATGGTGGCTGGAGACTCCAATTTTGAAACCGGGACTGAACGTCTAGAGACCAAACGCAGCACTCTCGAGTTAAAAAGGTTGGTAGAAGCAAACATATCCATTAAATCTACGAAACTGTATAAAAATACGAAAAACACTTACATGAATGAAAACATCAAGGAAAGGTGGCCAATAATATATCATTCATGCCCAACGCTGAATATTTGACCTCTGCTGGCAAATTAAGTCAGGTATCATTTCAAAATGCAGTTAAAAAATATAATTAATTGGAAGAATTTATCTGATGTTGACAGATTGATGTTCATTATAAGCAGTAAAAGATTTTGTCATTCTGTCATTATTTATTGATGCAAAAGACCTTTTCGGCCGCATGGCGGCCATCTTCAGTACAACACAACTTTTAGAAAATATAAATCACAAAATAAATATAAATTGAAACATTCTAAAAAGAATCTAACTTCTTCTTATTCGAAAAGTTAATAATTTTCAATATAATAAGAAAATATAAATTACAAAATAAATATCATCTCGTCGTATAAGTTCAGCCGGAGATTGGCCACACCACCCTTTGTAAATCATAATATATCCAGAGGCAACTAGGTCTTGAAAGATTAACAGACCCTTGGTATATGAACGACCATTGTACCTCACTCCCAGTGTCCGGCTTATCTGCTACTCATGACTCACTACTAGACACTGCTTGACGAAACATCTTTGCACATTTTTATTTTTATCCAAATAATTTTATAATCCCTTAAATGAACTTTCAATTAAAATAAGTTGAAAAGACACTATAATATTATTACTAAGCAACAAAAGGTTTTAATAAGAATGTTTTGAACAATAATACTTGGAAATGATTACCTTTTTCACATAAAAATTTAATTTTCTAATGTAATACAACGAGCATATATAAGTTGCAGATTAAACAGTATTTACAAACCGAGTTGATGTTTATAACAAACTAAAATGTATGTAAAATAAACACGTAAACATATGATCCGCAATTCTAAAAAAATATTTTACAAATTCCGAATTTAAAAAAAAACAAATTTTTAGTATGAAGATTCAACGCATTAATTTTTATTAATCCCTTTTGCAGCTTTGGAATTTTATTCTAGTGACGTGTTTGGGTTCATTTTAATAGGAATTTTGTCATGATTTCAGGTATTATACAATTGTTTGGCTCAATTTAAAAATGTAAAAAATCTGTTTTTGCCAAATAGTGTCAAGTCGTGAATCATCAAGTATACCGGGCCAGGCGAGTACGGAATGCTTGTTTGGGCGTCCAGGGTATTTTTATCTTTCAGGGAGAGGTAGCCGCTGGACACTATTGATTTGCTAAACCACCATCTCACTACTGCAATGTTGTAGGCTAATAATCGTACACAGTCCCCTCTCTCGGTCCTTTTTGACAACATCGTGAAAATGAGCGTAAATGTGAGGCAGGTGTGCAAGGTGCTGAACCTCCATCCCTTGCCCTCCCAATCTTCTCTCGAATAGGTCAAGGAAGCCAAGGTAAGAGGTCGAAAGTGGTGCTGCGGACAGAGTCAACACAGAGCGCACCACTTGAGAGAAGCCACTTTACTCTTTGGGACGTCTTCAAGGGACGTATGAGTGGGTTGCGGCTTTCGCTTACAAGCTTGTGGCTCTTCGGTTAAATCCCGGCGGCTCTCACGGAAAAGGGATTCGAAGGAAACCTGTATGTGGAGACGCATTCACAGGAAATATCCCACATATTCAAATCTAATGTCTCTAAACTAGTTTGGGGTTTGAGGGCATGTATAGGAAATTTAATAAATGTAAATTAGTACAATTTTTAAAGGTAGTATATCTTATCTTGGTAAGTTATAAGCACATTATGTGTATGCTGTAGCACCATTTCGATGCATGTTTTTCAACAATTTCTTCACTTATTTTCATCAAATAGGTACCACTTTCTCTTCCTTACTTTCAGAGAGTAAAATGTGTTTCCTTCTAAGTATTAATTCGTTTATAATTGTCACAATATAAAGTAGAGATGCAATAAAATTCAGAGAAAAATGCACTATTAATTTAACGATTTCATTTTCAAATGAATAAAAAAAATATCTCCAACAGTGTAAGAAACGAGTAATAAATAAATAATTAAAAATAATAGACAATTTTCCACCGGATTATGACATATAAGATGTGCAGTTTGGACTTCCTCAGCAGATGCTAAACTATTCATTAGCAATGCACGAGAGTGGAATACTAAAGAAGGATCAGGAAGCAAGAGAATCTTGGAAGAAAGTAAATGTGAAAATAATAATAAGAAAATTAAACCAAAAAATGAAATAAGGAAAATTCCCAGTTCCCTTGTGGTACGCTCAATGAGTAATTATAAAAAACGCCACATGTTATCTATTTGTAACTATATCTATTTACGGTATGTGTACTACTCGATTATGTTTCTGAACTTCTTGATCAAATCTTGGACCTGCTGTCACCCAGGTTACTCTCCACGTAACCTTACCTTTTACGAATTGCTAAAATCGGTTTAAAGAACAGATTTTTTCTTCAAATATTCCATGTTATATCTATATTTTAGAATTTCTAGTTCTTTTTGGATAATCCGTATTTCTAATATTTTATAAAGTTTATTCGATAACATGTTTTAGATTTTGCGATTAACTATATAACGAGTTTGCCATGAATCTCATGAAATGTTAAATAAAAAGTAATAGGGCATGACGTTCGCAAAGCAAATAATTTGTTGCAGACTATCTAATGTAGTTGTCCCACGCCTCGACGTTGGTTTCTCGCGTCTTCCAATTATTTTAAATGAAACAGACTGTGACATTTCTGCTTCACTTAGGTGTTTCATGAGACTGCGATTCATTTAAGTTTTACAAATAGATTTACACACTTCTTCAGAACTTTTGTTGTTAGTAGCTGATGGCATCTTTAGGTGTCTATTATACCAAAAAAATCGCTTTATTTAACACGACCTGCTGTTGATTTTGTGGTATAATATATTTGGTTGGTTAGAAAAAGGTAGTTTGAATCCAAAGAGCAGAATTGTTACTTTACTCGTGTCTTCGGAAATATTTATTTCCAAATTTATCTTACATAAGCTGATGACATGAATAATATTATTTGAACAGGTGTAGTAAAGTCTAATTGGTTGTCTCTTATCTGTGTGAATTATATTGCAATACTCGTCATTAAATGATTATGATGCTAAAATATTTTGTGAGATTATGTATACTGAAAACTGGGAAAATTCCGAATATAATGCGAGGTTTTCATTGATAAAAAGCAGCACAAGTCTTCAATGGCTTTCCGAGTTAAGATAGTTTTGGTGCGCCAGTCGCTAGTCAAGCATAACGTCGCGACCGACATACAAACGTAAGATGCCAATACTCCGTGGAGTGGTAAAAGTGTTATTCTGTATTTATTTAATAGTATGTCCTTGTAAATTTATGAATTATGGTGTGTTAAAAGCTGTGAATCATTTATTAAACCGTTAAAACAATGTATTGGAAGAATTGCATCTAGTTTAACTAAAGTTTCCTTGTTCTGCGAGTTTTTGTTGAATGACTTTCTTAGTTGTCTGGAAACGCAAGGCAAATGGCGTACAGTTGTTTTCTATATTACATTTGTGACGTTTGTGATTTATATATCGATTCCATTAGAAACTACTTGGGAATTTATTTAAAAAATTGTCCTACCAGAGTATTTATCCATTAGAACCCATACAACTTCAAGATGTTTTTTTTCCCTTCAAATATTAGTCCTGCAAGATCCAAATTGACGGAAAATAATTTATTCTTTCATTTAAAAAATGTTCAGGATGTCTAAAAACAGTCGCCTGGTCTCTCGTAATGCCTTAGTTACTACTACTTAGCACTAACAACTTCCGCAAATTTTTGACGGGGAGATTCACTGAGACCTCCACATCTGTTCTATAGGTTCGGAACGCTGTTTAGTCATGTGACCGTAAGTGATCGATTACTCGTATACTTACATTTTAACATGGGGGAACATTTTATTAAATGTGCCCTTTTTAAACCACATAAACAACTGCCGGGGGCGGGCAGTTTTTTATGATAAAAGAAGTGGAATACGCCTTAATGAGTCATTTTTAGACAGTAAACAACATCCCTTCTTAAATTTAGTGGTAAAAAATATCCATCTCACGAAGTATGGTGGTGATAGCTTGAACGTCTAATTTCAATTCAACAGATTTTATACCTGCCTCGTACTCTCCAGTAAAGGTTGTTAAAAAAATTTCTCGTAGTTTTTTTAATGAATTGGTATCATTATATTTATTTTAACTATAAGCACTGACGGTGTCACTATAATTTACAAAGTAATATAAATTATAACATCTTTCTTTGAAGTCTTAAAAAAATTGCATTTTTCTCCAAAAAGAAATGTTTGAAAAACGTTATAAAATAATGTGCTAAAATTGGAAAGTATTTTTTTTTCAGAATTCTTATCACAGAACAATTTATCAAAGTTTACTCAAATTAAATCATAAAGACCTCAACATTTTATATAAATAAGTAGTACAGTATTTAATATAAAATATTCACAAAATTTACAAATAAAACTACAAAACTATCTCTCGACTAAGTACGTGAAATTGATAAATGTATATATTATTTATTTGTTTGTTTTAAATTGTTGACCAAATAAAGGGAATAAAATTTTAATGTTTGTTACGTTTTAAACAGAGTATTTTCAGATTTTAAGTTAAAAAGTTTATCTTTTTTACCCTTAAAAAAAGAATGTTTACAAAACCAAAGGAAAATTAACTAAATGTACAATGACCTCAGTAATTTGCATTGAAAACATAAATAACAAAATTCTTTTTTATCGTAAAATTGCAAATAATTCAAGAGTGATATTTAAAGACTTTGAATTCGGTGTCAATTTATAAAATGAAAAACAAGTATTTTCTTAAAAATACACCTGTTTGTTCACATTATGTGAATTTAAAAAGTTATTAATTTTCACTTATTTTCGTTGTGCGTAATATTCTCTTCTTCTCACGTACTGAGCGATGTTTTGTGCAACTATTTGGCTTCGAATTAGGAAGATAACACAGCATCTGAATGGAGTTTATTTCGTTCCTAGTCACTTCTCAATAAGTTCCATCTTGCTTAATAATTCTTTTGATAACAAAACATTACTCAATTAAGTGTTTCTTACACACGACGTATCTCTAACAATTGTTTACCAGTTCCGTTTCGAAATTACTTTCATCTACAACCCTCTTGCTTTTCCTTTCAAAAAATGCAACACTCGGGACTCGATGACGAACGATAATTTGATTTACAACTAGAAACACAGCATGCAGAAGGCATGATCAGCTAGAAATAAATAATAAAATATGTGCTTTGTTCCAAAATGCAAGTTATAAAACTGAAATGAATTATTTAAATGCATTCTCTGAAATATACTTCAACTGTTCCACTGGAAATGTTTTTAAAAATGGTTATACATTTAAAAACATTTTTTGTATGGGTGAGAACACTTTGTAACAGCGCATCGTAAGAAAGAATCTATACTGACTGTACACAAAAGAAATTGTTGGAACCCCAAAGAAATTATTTTTCATCCACACATCGTACGTTTTCGATGCATTCGATGTTCTTCTCTTCCTTAACAATGCAAATGACTGACCACAATTATTATTCTCAGATCGCTCAGCGTGACGTCATCACTGTGGAGAGGGAAAAGGTTCCGGGTCCATAGAATAGTCGCGGCGGCCACGGTTTTACTCGCTTTGTTCATAAAGCCTCCATTTAAGTCACCATACGGAGCCTAAAAATGGCACTCATGGCGTATCGTCATCTTTTCGTGAAAAGAAGAGTAATTAATCTAATTACTTTCATATAATTTGGAATGTATAACATTTATTGGGTAATAGAGGTGAATTCGTTTGTTCAATAATCTTATAATAAAACGTTGAAGACAATCAGTGTAGTTCTTGAAATTCACATTGGCAATGTCAAAGAAACTGTTTCCGTTTTGACAACTCCATTTTATTTCCAGTTGTCATAAAAGAATTAACAGATATATTTACTAAACATGAAAACAGGTAATGTCAATTAACCACCATTATCTTTCTCCTTTTCACACCTACAAAAGTTTAGAAACCAAACATTTTTCAACGAGGAGGATTTAACCTCCAGTGGTATAACAATTTTAAAATCTAAATTTAATAAATATCACAGGGAAATGCAATACAAATATAGTAAATAAAATGAGAATACTAAAAATAATTCTAACAAAAAAAAAATTGTTAAACGTACATTCCCCAGATAACTGAAGAGAAGTATTAGGGGAATTTGTTGATGGTTAACTGATATTGAATTGTATTTAAGCTATGGGTAACAATAAATAATTAAATACAAATTAATCAAATTATCAGACTGAGATAAATCATGAGTGATCCTTTTAATGTGTTCCAACTCTGTGTCATATATTTGTTGCATTGACTTGAAACAAACCACAATCGCAATATGTTTGGCTACTAAACTCACGTACTCGCAAATAGCAGCTAATGCAATTTATTAAAAAATCGTTTTTTGAGGTTTTACATTCATTTATATCATATTTTATTTCAGTTATTTTATATTAGGCACCTTTTCATCTGAGAATTAAACTTGCGTAAATTCTTGTGAACACATAATGATGTAATTAATGTAACTGGTATTCTACATTTCAAGCTTTTGAAAATGTATAAATTACTTGGTGAGAGAAAACGGAACATTATACTCATTATTCTTTTTCAGACTTAAATGCCTCATCCGTAGCGAACGGATTTAATATTTAACCCTAAAGTTATTCGCAGAGAATACTACACTGTTTTGTATTTTTACTTGTATAAAATATAACATCGTAAAATAGTGAGAATATAGTAAGTTTCGTACATGTATATGATTCTAACTCCACCTCCTTCCCCTATTCTTTGCAATATAATACGTTACAGCAAAATTTGTTTCCCTTTGTAATGACGTCGTCGGTGCAGAGGTCCTCCCTCGCAAACGCGCCGTTGTGGTCCTTTGACGCAGCAGCCTTTCTCCACTGCGCCGCGTGTACCTGGTGACGGAAGCGCGCTGTAATTCTCGGGAGCAGAGCCGACTCGACCGCGTTTCCGCCTCCCCCCCCCACTCCCACGCTCTTCGCTGTTGGACTCGCACTTCCTCCCTGGAGCACGTCATCTCGCCACTTCGCTATCTCCCAGCCTCGCTAATTTTCCGCCTTGCCACCTTCTCACTTGAGGACTTCCCTGCGCCGACGCATCTCTCGAACATACATCCCCTCTGTTCAGCTTCCAGTTCGGTCTCACTTTGTCAGCTCTCGCGGCGGTATGTACAGGTTGTCCTATAAAGAATGCTATGGCATTTACTTCATTACATACAGTTTTCAAACATGCAAGAAAAGCTTTGTGTTATTTCTTTAATCTTAGAGGAATTACATGCACGTGTTCCGGTAATAATTGCCAGTGCATAAATTCTTAACAAATCTATTTTGACTTCTTTAAATGCAAACACTTAATTTTCTTTTACATTCCATGATTTACGAAGTTTCTAAAGGTCATATTTGTCAACTTTTTATCGGGGCATTGCAGTAACGAAGCTATGGAAGGGCTTTATTCTCTATGGAATTTGTCGTGGAATGTAATAATAATAATAATAATAATAATAATAATAATAATAACGCACCTTTATTTGGAGGCGAAGTTAAGGCAAATGCTTTCTCTTACACTTAACCTCTTTATGGATACATTTACATGGAAAAATAAATATGTACGATATAGTTTATGCCATAAAAAAATAAAATAAGAAATAAAGAAGGAAGAAGATATCAGTAGGGAAAGAATAACGCATTCATCCATCAACATTCATACTATGGTTCTTGTTTTAGTGCAGCTCCAAGAGCAAAGAGGATCGCAATGTATTGGAGAAGGAGTATTGCATTGAAATATTCCTTATATTGTTATCAAGGTTATTCCACAGTTTCGCCGCCTGGATAGAGAAAGAACGAGAGAATTTTGGAGTTTTATGTTTTAGAATTAAAAGAACTAATTTTGTGATAATGTAGTCTTCGACATTTGAGACGTTTTGTAGGATCATGTAGTGTTGTCAATTTTGGACCCCCCTTCCTATAAATGTCAGTTGACAGAAGAGACTTCGGAAGTCGAAATCTTTAAATTCAATGGTAAATAAACTTTACAGTTACCCTTGAATTATTTCTAATACCTAAGTAATCAAGGAATTTATAGATTTACAATATATAGATTTGAATATTTAATGTCTGTGAAGAAAACTCCACACAAAACCCAGGATTTTCTTTCCAATGCCCAGCGCATTTTCGTACAGTCCAGTCCTATTCTCCCTCTATCCGCAGAAGCCGTGTTTCCTCACATTCCTCTCTTCGTAATTTAGGGCGCTGCATCGGTAGCTCGCCGCATTTTATTTCCTCTTATCAGCGTAACAAGGAGCGGACCTAAAAATCCAAATTTTTTAATTGGCCGTTTGTGAGAGAGCTTTCTTTTGTGCGAGAGCCACGACGGAGAAATTCTTTCTCGGCATTAAAAACAGATCAAATGCTGTGGGCAACTCTGGAGTCACGTAGTTCTCTGTTACCATGTTTCTTCTTTCGCAAAATCTCGTGTTCTTCCTTTCACTCTTAATTATTTCTTATTATGTCGACGAGATTGAAAGTTAAATTGGAATGACATTCTCATCGTACGCCAACTTGTAGTCTCGCATTCCCGCATGTTTTTTGCTGCTCTCAAACTCACTTTTTTAAAGAGATTTGTATTCAACAGATTTGCGAGGCAAGAGCCTCTGCCATACATGCTCCGCCCGTGTTGTGTGCAAGCTTAGTCAACACGCGTACAGGATTTGGGCCGCTTACTTCGCCTCCTGCGCTATTAATATTCTATTAATTGTGGCGAACTGTAGAAGACAATAGTTCGCTAATCGCGGTTATCCTGAGAACCTTGATATCTTCCGGCCTTTAAATCGTTTGATCTATACTAATCCTTCCTTCACAATGCCGGTTTTAACGTCCATTTAACTGGCCTTGTCGTTGTAACTATCGTTGTTGCTGGTGCTGTGGAATATGGGCGGACGAATGTACATACAGCAGAGTTTGGTAGGACGGAACGAGGAATGGGTAGTATGATGAGGATCGGGGAAAGGGGGAGCGGGCCGTTGGCCGGACGAAACGCGAAGTAACAGAGCGGTGAAGGGCGGGGAGAGGAAAGTGGCGCGGCGCGGCCGCATGCACGGATTGAATAACGGAACGAAATTATCGAAAGCGTCACAATGTGTCCAATTACACGGCAGCGTGCACATGTGTGAGTGCGGGCGCGGACACAATGCTTGCACGCGACGCGGAGGCTTGTGTAGTCCAGCGACACTCGCAGCAGGGGTACCAACGTTCGCGAGACAGCTGTTAATCTCCGCCTCTTCCGACAGCGCTTCGCGCACATAGAAGACAGATTGCGTCTTTTCCGGCGCGCGAAATCTGGTCGAGGGGATAACTACGTTTTATAGCTAACAAGATAGCCTCGAAGAGCTGGTAAGTCCTCGAAGAGAGGATACTGAGCTTTTTCCGCAGTTATCGTTCTCGTTGACTGGAGGCGGCGGAGGGGACTCCTGCATAAAAGCCTCCAGCAACTGAGCGCCCTCCATGTTGAAGGGCCTAGCATGAACGCGGGGTGTTGGCAGCAGTGGCAGGATGAGGAAGGGCAGCATCTGTGGAAATGGAGGGGAAGGGTTGTGGGGAAGGGGAGAAAGGACCCTCACAACCCGTCGTTGGCGATCGACCGCTGGAAGCATCGACTCGCTGCTTTGTGCAAGAACTGGGTGATGGCAGGGACGACGTTGGTGAGTGGGCGTGAAGGCAAGAGGAGAGACGCATGGTGTCAAGGTGAATGTGGGATTTGCTGAGACTGGGTGTGACCAGCTGCTTCATGAACAGAGTGACGAGACATTACGCGCGGACTGGATTCACTTCTCTCAGCAATGTGTGGATTCAGTTAATTGGAAGTATTTTGGTCACCAATGATATGTTTATCGTTCGTTCTTGTTTGCCTCGAATTTGTGCGATGGTAGTTTGAGGATTTTATAAGTAGTGAAAAATAATTCGTTACCTCAGAAATTCGGTAATTTTTTTCAGAAGTCTTAACGTGGACGATTGGTCGTGTTTTAATTGTTTAATAAAGGAAATAATATTTTTCTATCACGTTAGATCCAATAGATTTTTAATTCATTTTCTTTTCATATCCGAATCATTTAACCCATTTTATTTTTCCTTCTCTCTCGTATCTGCACGCTCAGTCGGGTAGAGTATGGTAGATGATATGATTTTGTTGGTTGTGGCAAGTCTTTATTGTCGCATACCCTTGCTGACATCAAATTGATGTGTGTATCAGTAGTATGATGTATAATGAGGGTGGTAGGGAGCGACAATGAATAATGGATGCAACTACTCCCAACATTTACGTAGTGCGGGAATCGAACCAAATACCTTATCCACATAGACTCTCTCCCTTACCATCTAATGCCTTCAGGTCCGTGTCATCACGATACAAACAAATAATATAGCCTCAATACTCCACGNCGTGTCATCACGATACAAACAAATAATATAGCCTCAATACTCCACGGACTCCATTATTTCATTGAAACAGCTCCGCTCCAATCGTTTAAAAGTTTGGAAAAAATATTATTTAATAACTTCACTCATTTGTGCATTAAACGATCTCGAAAACACGGATTTTTTGCTAACATTAAGATAACGTGAAAAAATATTTATTAGTTTTGAAGTTTTTTTGTATTTGTTTTTAAATACTTCACGAAATAATTTTCTATAATCTGTTCACATATTATTTCACTTAAGTACTTTTATTTCATTGGTGGCAAGGGATTTGGGCAAGACAAAACCAATATCAAATGACCCGCCTCTTCAAACAGTTTGATACAAATTATAGTTAAGTACCGCTTTCATAAGTGTTGTTAATTATTAACTGGACTTCTGAAAACGTTTGGACCATTGCCCATGGAGTACTTTAAATTTGTATAAAAAGAATAAATGTTAGTTCTTAGATGTAAGCTCAAGAAATAGGAATCTCCGGAGTCTCCGATGTGTCTGGTATGAGAATATTCCGTCCTACTTTGTCATTATTTATAAATATTCCGCATTACTCTCTTAAAGAATTTTTTCTGATCATATTCGTGATCTTATTTTCAATGACGTTATAAAAATTTGTTTAATGCGAATAATGACTACCCGAAAATAAATATTTACATCTTCTTGTTCCCCGTGTCAATGAAAGAGAAGCTTTTTTCTTTAACGAGAGACCCTTATAACTTCAAAGTGGTTGCCGGGTCGCTTCACGAATGCTCTGTAGCAGCGAGTAGAACTTTTCCCGTGAAGTGCCTAAATGTCCCGTGTTTGTTCGCTACTAGAATGCCTCGATTAAAAGCGCGAGATTGAACGCCGAGTCGATTGCAGAGCAAACATCGCGTCTCTTAGGCGCGAAAATAGCGTCGTCCACACGGGAAGGGCTTAGGCACACGTTGAAGGGGAGGAGGATGGGAGGTGGTGGCGGCTAATTGTGCGCCGCGGAGGGAGCGTCGACATGGCAACGAGAGTGCTTTGCGCGCCGATGGGTCGGTCCCCTTCCTGCCCTCCGGCATTTCGTACTTCGTCTAAAGACAACCGCTGCCACCAGGAATGTTGGAAAACTACGCACCTCTTTCCCATCTGCGCCTTCTCCGGTCGAAATCGTCTTCGTCATCTTCCACTCGTTGCAAGGTGTCTTGGGGAATGTGCTACAAATGCTGTCGAATAGTCTTCGTCAGCACTTAATTGGCGAGAAATTCCGCCTCCTCAAACAAGTGTTATTGAAGTAATTTCAATCAAATGAGAGTAAATACATGAGAGTTTCCATCTGGTCTAAAGCAGAAGTAACATAATTTAATTGACCTTCCAATAAGAATTTTGAAGCATCTTTTGTCATTTTAAGCAATAATTAGCAGCAAGCAATTAATCACCCATACTCAATTGAAGAATTAAAGAAATATTTACGATATATTCAATAAATCAAATGAAGTTAATTAAATTCCTATAATGTCTGATGTAAACGAAGGGGCTAACTTAATTCATTATTGGAAATGCTCCTTAGCCTGTGTGCTATGAATTGCATAAAGCGTACAGTGAATAAGGGTTTGTATAAGAAATGAATCCGTCGCTCTAATTTAATTACCAAATGTTAATAGCTCCCAAATTTCGAAATTCTCCCAAAATTGTTTTCACTATTAAGTACTATATTTCAAAGTTTCTGCCAAGTTTTCCTCGAACAGTGAAGTACAAATTGTACGGATTTGTTATGTTATATTAATATGTCTTGTTTTAAGTAATAACCCTAATGAATTAGAACACATTAACATTATAAGAAGTAGCTGAAGTTCATACGATAAGGACACCTTGTTTTAATACAATCCATTTGGAGCGATTTTGAGAGTCCAATATTTGCATTGCAAAATCATGGCACTAAAAATTCTCCTTTTTTGTGAGCATGATTTGGGACATTTAGAGAGTGTTAGTCTGTTGTAACTGTAATGTGAAGTAACTATACCTTTCAGCACATTAATGTCCGCCTAGAGTTACTATATGAATAAGAATCGTTCGAAATTGTCGACTTATTTCGATAAAGTTTTTTCTGAAGAAAGTATATTCTCACTAGGTATACTCCAGTAGATATTAAGGACCCAATTTTCATACACAAGAAAACAATAATTCTAATTTTAATTCTAAACGTTTTACCGTTTCCTTTTAACTCTTACAAAACATTTGTTAAGATAAGATAAATGCGGCCCGGAATTTTGGAGATAATGTTGTTTATAGCTAGAGATATTGTATGTATTTTCTCACTAACTCAAGTGAGCTAAAATAAAGGATAATACGTTATTTTAATAACCTGTCTTCGCAAATAGTTTTTCATATTGGCACTTGATTTCTTCTTGTTAAATATTCTTTTGTAAGTATTAAGTAATTATATTTTTTTCTCAAGCTGTTCCTACAGGCTATCGTGCACCGATGATTGAAAAGTGCATGTTTATTACATTAAAACTCATTATGTGGAGAAAAAAACCCGAATAATCTAATGTAGATTCCATTATCATAACGCCGGCATTATATCAAGCTCAACACTCCTCCATCATAATTTTGATCGCAACGGCTATCCATAATCCATAAATTAGGCCCCTGGGCGCTATAGAATACGTTGGAACTCAAGACACAGCCAGTCTCCCATGCAGATCTGTGGAAATTCTCAAATTCTCCACTTTGTACGTTTCGCCAGCGGCCAAAGCATTCGTCCGCCTCCGCACTCACCGCCGAGGTCGCCGGTGCGCAACGCCGCCCGCCACCCGGCCGCGGTCGGCGCGTGCCCCGCTCCCCGCCACGGCGATATCGGATCGTTCTCGCGCGCGCCGCTCGCCTTGGGTTCCATGCGCTCTTGTATCAGGCACGGGACAGTGCGAACCGCAAGTGCCCCCGGAGCGCATGGAAGCCGCAGAAGAGAGTGGAAGAATGCGCCATTTCCTAGACCTCTCACACATAATATATCCCTATTCATGTGTTCTTATTCACTAAAGTCTATCGTTTATCTTTTGCAAACGGTGTGTTCTGAACTTAAAGTGAAGTAACTCTAGTACCTTTGGCTAGGTATCAATCCCAGAATATATTTCCAATAATACCATTCATATTATCTCTTTTCTTTAAAACCGTACAGATATCTTTCTAAGCGCTTTGAGATTGATAATAATATTATGTAATCCACTAGTATTGTAAAATCACTTTTTGCCCTCTCCGAACTCCCCGTGTTATTTCATTTTTATTTCAAGATAATGTGGGCATAACCCATTGTCTTGACCTGTTTGAACAATTCAACCGGGGTATTAGCTCTCGCTTCGGAGAACAACTGTCAGAAAATAGGGGAAAGGTCTTCTCCCATCGCCAGAGAAAGGAACCTGATAATACGGAAATTCAATAAGTTCACGCACATCCGCCTGGCTAATAACCCAATCTGTTAACTTCCCATTGACATGCATCACCAATAGATGTCAACAATAAGGGATACATATAGTACAGTAGCATACCCTGATCTCGAAGCTGCCCAAGTCTGAGGACAGATGTTAATGTAGAATTTTATATACGAAGGGTGAGCTAATACCCCTATTGAAATGATCAACGTTAAGATGATGGGTCATGACCACATATGCTTCAATCACTATGATAGTACATCGAAAAAGACATCATCTAACAAGAACATAATGTATTATTTGTGAGTTCTGTCCTGTTGGTTTGATAAGAGGAATAGTACAGAACACATGCCAAACATTCCCATCTTTAATGGAAATGTTACTCCGACAAAACTAAATGATACTCGCGTACGGAAAAATTGGAGATTGCTATTTTGTTGAAATTTTAATCGGCCTTTTAATGTAGACTATTTACTGATTTAATTATTGAATCTACATATTTCACGTTTAATAAGAAATTATATCAAGTTGGGGGATCGCCAATGGGTAGTCCGATTAGCCCGCTTTTGTCGGAATTTGTTCTACGTGATCTTGAGAATTCATGTCTTAGTAATTTATATTTCGTTCCTTTGCTTTATTCTCGTCATGTCGACGACGTGTAAAATGATTATAATGAATATCACCCAAGACTAAAATTTACGTTGGAGGAAGAAACCGAAGGAAAAATAACGTATTTGGATGTCTCAATATTGCGAGCTGATAATAAATTGCTGTTTAATTGGTATTATGAAACAACTTATTCAGGACGAGTACTAAATTATTTTTCGGAAAATCCTTTGGTGCAAAAGATAGCAATGATCTACAATTTAGTTGACAAAGCGATCCTGCTGTCTAATAATTTCTTCCATTACGATAATATTGAATTTGTTAAAACAATATGATTAGCAAATTATTACCCTAAATTATTTTAAATGAAATATGTCAAGAGACGAATACATTATCTTGCCAATTTGAAATATCCTTCACCAAATACTCAAAATTCTCAGTCTCAGATAGGAAGTAAATCTTTTGTTGTGTTTCCATATCGTAAAATAATATCACCAATTTTAAAAAGATATTTTCTTCAAGAAAATATTTGGTTTGTGAGTTCAACAAGGAAACAAAATTATCTTGTAATTAAGGGGAAAGATGAAATTGATAACACGACTTCGCAAAATGCATACAAAAATGTTTGCAAAAATTGTCCTTTTTCCAATATCGGACAGACAAAACGTGAGTTACAAACACGGATCAAAGAACATCAGCATAACATAAACACGTTACAACATAATGTTATTTCATTACACCGTTTAAATTTTGATCATTCAATAGATTGGGAAAATGTTTCAATTTTATATCGGGAGCTAAATTATTATAAACGTATAATGTCAGAAATGATACATATTAAGTTTACAAATAACACATTAAATTTACAATCTGATACAAAAAATTGTAAAAATTTATAGTTGTTTGCAATGATTTTTTCTGCTTTGAAGGTTTGTGTTTTCAAATTATTTATTTTTTCTTTGTCATTGTTTTTATTTGTATATGTATTTAATTTTGTTTTTGTGCTTGTCACTAAGATGAAAAAAACAACTTTGTTGATATGTCCATTCACTAGCGTTCGCCCGATGATGGCAGCAACATGCCGTTGAAAAGTTGTAATAATATAAATAAATAGTCTACATTAAAAGTCGATTAAAATTTCAATTTAATAATGATAGTCGACGTAAATAATGTTAATTACTATTTTGTATTTCTTGAGAGAATTTAAATGAGTTTTTTCCACATCTCATATTCTTGGGATATTCTTTTCTACTACTGTTGTATTGCATCTTCATGGAATCAAGTAGTAAAAATTGTTGAGTAAAAATGCATTTAATAACAGGAAAGACATTCGAATGTTAGAAGACTTTCTTTCAAGAAAATGATTTCTTAAAAATGTTATCTGCCCACACGATTGTGTTATCAAAATCAGAGGTTTTCAAAACTCATTTATTAGTTTTGTCAGTATCGCGGCTACATTTTCCCACATGAAGTTTTCAATATTAAATTATCAAATACGTTCTTTGAAAAAGTCTACTTACGTTATGAAAAGGGAAAAATATCTAAACCATTTTTAGTGTTTATCATTCAATATACAATTCTCCTGGAAAGTGTGTAAGTTGCGTGGTCAAAAACGATTATAATATTTTTGAATATCTAGTTGTGTATCAGATTCCGTTCTTTGAATTGTCCTTTATCACCACGACAACCCTTATTGCTATATTCAACGCGGAAGATCTGTAATCGAAACTTTGTGTTAACTTAGTTCTAAATATTGAACCCACGTATGTCTTAATTTTAGGACGCTCTCATCTTAAACTGAAGTATGTTAATTATTTGAAGCGGTCTTCTCGTTCTGAGGGTAAATGCTAGAGTGCGTGGATGTGAAAGTTATTTCATGCAATTAAACTACGGTTAAATGGTCGTACCGTGATACCGATTGATCGATGAATCTATCAACACAATTAATTGGTTCTCAATTGATTTATAGCTAAAACCAATTATGAATTGTTAAAATCTTTGTGGAAAAGGATTAGTATTGCTCGCGTCTGTTTTATTTGAAAAGAGAATGCAATTAAAAATCAATTACGTAATGTTCATGCATTTCTTATTGAACTTTCTAGTGATTCAATTTCGTAAAATGTGAAAAAACGTGAATATTATCACAACACAGTGAAAATATTATTACATTAAATTGACAGAGAAATTGAACTGAAGTAAAAATAGCATATTTGTGGTTTCTTAATTCAGAGACAATATTTTTGTTTCAAATATTAGTGATACTTTTCATTATGCATAAAAAATGAATCTTCATTAAGATTGAGAAAAAACAAGAGTTAATTAGTAAAATACGACGTTTAAGTGGTATGTTACTTAATCAAATTTTAACAAAATTATTCTTGTGCAGAACATACGTAGCGACAGAAATGCGACGTATTTTATCCATTGCCATATTTTATTGTGTTTACAAAAATCTTGGGGCTAGAGATTTGTGTAAATCTGGACGTTTCCGCGAGCAGCGTGCGGTACACAGAAAGTATTTGTTTTCCGCTCCCAAGCTTTTAATGTCGTTTCAGCTGATAACAAAGATTTGGGGCGCTTCGCAAAATAAATCCTATCTTACATGTTTCACTCATTAATCTAACTTCACATACACATGGTTTAGTAGAATACTAGAAGTGTCCGTAAATAAAACGGACATATGATTTTGTTTCTTTCTGAAGATTGTTTTTTGGATAAAATGTCCTAGTAAACACTATTTATTTCTTATAAGGTTGCATTTAACTTAAAACATTAAGCAGATAAAACCTAGTAGCGTAATAAATTATTTTGAAAAAACATAGAAAAGGTATGACCGTGTCCTTGCCTTTCAATTAGAGGATTAAAAATGTTTACAGCATTCTGCTTTCGTTTTATCCAAATTTAGTTACCCATTTCGAGTAACGTGTAAAGAAGTATTAGGCACAGAAACCTTTCTGAAGTCGTTTTTTAGGTTTTGTTTGTGCTTTGAGGAAACAGCCAAGATTAATTGCCAAACCAAGAGTATTTACAATTCGGTTTCCAGTTGTAATTAATTATTCCCTCTTCACATTTCTGTATTGGAAATTGTATTTAAAATTATAAGCGTATAATTATCAGTTAAAATACGGTTCTTCGAAATAACAGGGCTCCTAGACGAATTCATTCACTACCATGCCAAATTATACATTTCCATTTGGAACAAGATTGAAGAATGGACGTTTCTGAAGACCTGTACTTCTAAAAATCGAGAAAATCATCCCCATAACGTCTTTTGACAACACAAATTTTGTCTTTAAATTTTAGGGGATCAAGAAAATTAGTAAATCTGAATACAAAATGTGAGAGAGGATCATAAATATCTATATAAATACTCCCAGAAACTGTTGCAGTTTAAAATAAACTTGTGTCTGGGCGAGATTTGCATGTCTTTTCACATGAATAGCAGTTTATTATTTTGAAGAAGTCAAGAGGAGTGATCCCTGCGTTGGGATAATATTCATGTTTATTCACACTCACACTTTACAAAACTGAATCACTAGAAAGTTGAATAAAGACTCGTAATAAGAAATGCGTGCAAATTACGTAATTGATTTTTAATTGCAATTTATATTTTCAAAGAAAACAGTCGCGAGCAATACTCTTTTACACAAAGATTTTAACAATGCGTCATTGATTTTAGCAATCAATCAACTGAGAACCAATTAATTGTGTTGATAGACTCATCGATCAATTGGTTTCCTTCATTTGATTTCTTCATTTTTCGGATGTCACATCTTATATGTGTCATAAAAGACTCAAAATGCTTAATATCAATGCATCTTCCTTGTCTGCTCATTTTTAGTCAACGTTAGACTTAACAAATATGGTGTTCAGGTATCATAAACATTTTAATCGTACGGTGACTGAGGGTCGCAAAATAAAAGAAATTCTTCTGCAATAAATTCTTCAAAATGATGCTTTTAAATACATTGAAATGCTTTTAAATACATTTAAATACATTGAAAACCTACCCTATTTCTTCTGTGGATAAAAATTTAAGATATTAGTAGATATGTCGAAATTGACGCGTATCAAGTAAGTAAGACGGTTTGTACCGCTTCCTAAAGGCGTCTCCACCAGTTCTTTGTGGACGTTTCCTTACCACGGATTTTCTAATCCCCCTCTCGTGCCATCGCCGAAAAGCAAAACAAAGATCGAGTGTAGTCGCGGGCCAGTCGGACTAAGACTTCCCAAGACGACAAACCTTTTAAGTCCCGGAGGGAAGTCAACAGCTGCCCTCAGTCGATAGGACTCAGCCACCGCCGCCGCAAGCCATGAGTGGTGAGTGGGTGAGTGGGTGAGGCGGGGTGAGGGATTCCCCGTGCTTGCGATGCGGGCTGGCACTCAAAGAGGTGGCAAAGGCGGGTTGGCGAGTGGGAACCAGATGCAGGGCAGGATAAATCCGCAGCGGATGCAAAGCGAGAGTTGGTCGGGAAGGCGACGAGGCGAGGCGGGTGGAGGAACGAAGGGTATGGTTGAGGGCAGGTACAGTGCTCTTGAAGGGCCTCTCGATCGCTTCCAAGCCGTCAGTGCAGAAAATCGGCGAACGCTGCATGGCGCGCCGACCGTCTGACCTGACCGCTGTTTCCCCTCCTTTGATCCCCTCCTCTGTCCGGGTCTCCCGCAAACCATAGCACGGGGACTGGGGAGGGTAATGTCTCGGGTGCGATAGCTTTACATCAAAAGAAGTTTGTGGGAAAGAAAAGGTTCGGTGTTGGATTATGGTTGTTGGAGTTGGATGAGTAATCGTATTACTTTCTATTACCTGCGATGATTTCTTAATTCAATCTGCCCACTTGGAATGTAAGGCAGGAAATAAATTTTGTGTTATTTGAAGACTTGCGAGCCAAATGCGGTGGGAGAGAATCCACTTTTGCAGAAGAAAAACTAGCAGCTGTTCCAAGCATATTAGCTATGTTGCCACCTAGAGTTCAGAGAAGAGAAAACGGTTTAACTTTATTGGTGGGGTAGTAAAGTTTCATTGAAATGTGAACATCTTGCTTAGGTGAGGGGGACGAAGCGATTGGAATACCTCTCTTTTCCACGAGATTTTAAGTCATCTCCCGGAGTATTCGTGAGGTGTGGAGGACAAATGTGTCCTAAGGTGTTTTACGGATTTAGAAAGAAGTCGTCTGTCTCAATTGTATGCTACCAAGATAAAAATACTTCCCCTTTGACTTAAGCGAAACCTGCCTTTCACTAAACCGCATCGCAAGTAAACATATTTGGTTATCACAAAATACTAGTTGACCTATTCGAAGATTTCTCAGTTATTCTAATAAGAGAGTCAATTGGTGGGCCCACAGTATCGTGAAAGCAGTAAATAGCATTTACAACAGTTATCCATTATTCTATTAAACATCATAAATTAGTAAAAATCGTGGTCTTCGAAGTTTATCTAACCGTGTGTATCGTCATCTGTGAGGCAATTTACGAACTAATAACATTATGTGGGGTCTTCATTAAATCATTGAGCGATAGGTAGCAGGGGCACAGCCATGTGTTTGAACAGGGGCCTTGACTTATTATGAGGCAAAATATGTACATCTCATCACTGCAATAAGGGTGCGGAAACGAAGCGCAAACCACTATCAAAGTCTCCAAAGCTCGTAAATTTCGTTCGAGATTTCTCAATCGACTGCAGACAATGATCTGACAAAACTCTGGAGTAGTGAGAATATTTCCACACGTTCTTTATTTCCAATTATATATCACAAATCTGCGAAACAGCTCAGACACTTATCCCAATTTGAATTAAATTTGTACTTTAAAACAAGATATTAATTCTGATTCAGAAATTAATATCAGTACTGATATCTCATTTATGGTAATTATTTGAGAATGACGGGAGGGAAGGGGATTTTCACGAAATATTACCTTTTATAAATAAGGTATAACGATGTTCAAAATGGAACCACTCCAACGCGCGATGATGAAAAGAATTTCTTGCTTAAACTTTCGTTTGAAAATTACATTTTGAAAAGATGGAACATTACAAGCCAATAACTGTTGGATGTGAAAAGGTATTTTGTAAGAAGAAACTTGAAATCTGTATATTACATGAGACTTTTTTTGCCTATGGTTCTTATGCATGAATGTGCCTGCTACAGGTTGTCACTCTGATGGAAATGTGAATTGAATAATTCCCTGTAAGTCGTTCTACACAAATAGAATTGATGGGTGTTCTTCTGATGAAATAAATGTCCCGAATCTGTGGTGACGTAGTCACCCCCCTACAAATTTTATTCATCTTTTGAATGTTTTGTGGTCTCTCTCTGCGATCTTTAATATAACATAAATAATAATGCTGAGAGTGAGATTTCTCCTTCTTAAGAGAAATTGTTTTTATTCTTTCGGACCATCAGGATGGGCCTTAACCTTCGATCGGTGCAACCTAATCTTAACCTTTGTCTTACGATTCTGAATAACTTGAGTTTATTAATATAAATGACGAGAATTAGTATTATACAAAGATTTCAGAAAGATTGAGCGTCTACTTGATATTCTAAAGAGAATAGATAGATTCAGTTTCTTTCTGTTATTCGTTCAGAATACTTAGACCGCTTTTGAGAACCATATTGAGGTTATGCTTTCCAATAAGATCAAAGAAACAGTATCATGATTCGGCAGAGAGCAGTCTCTCTTATCAAAGCTATGTCTCCTTCTAGCGAAGAAAGTACGAGTAAATGATCATTTAAAACCGCTGTGAGAACGTCCATGACAAACCATTGACCCCCAACAGAACCTGAATTAATAGAAAACCTAATGAGACGAAAAATTAAATCTCTATGAATCTGATAGGAATAAGACAACTAAAGCAATGTGTGTATTCTTTATTATGTATTTTAATGTTTATGTATTTGTTTTTATAGAATAGTAATATTTTATTTCATTTTCACATCGTTTCGTAATTTAATGTTCGCGAAGTGTTTATCCTTCGCATTTAGTTATCTTTCAACATAATTCCATTTTCTAATATTGATAATATACTTAGTTCTTTTAACGCGGTATCCTTGTTTTATAATCACACCGGATGAACGTATTGATTTGCTAGTTTTTCTTTAATTAAATTAGTCAAAATCTTGATGAAAGTTGGTAATGAATTAAATTTATTAAAAATCTTGAAGTATAATTTGATTGTCCATTGAAACAAGTATGGTAAAAATAGGTTATACATCTGGGAAGAGTCGACTACATGAAGGGATGTGTATTTTACCAATAACTCTTATTATCAACGATGAGGTACGTGCCTTAACTTCTATGCAAAAATACACTATTAATTAAATTAGTTATTCCATTTTCTCTTGGTTGCGCACACTGACGGAATGACGTTCTTGAATTGTGTCCCCCAAGAAGCGAGTTCCCGCCCATTGTGAAGGGCTGCGAAGAGCCACTGCTCTCGAGGTTCGTTAGCGGCACCGCCGAAGGAGTAGCAAGGGCCCCTGGCTGAGCGGAGAGCCTCTTGGCGTGCCTTGGCGACGGGACGTCTCGTAGTCAGTCCTCAACACCTCCCCCTCAACCTCTAGCGTTCTATACTCTGCGAGTGACAATGGCCCGCGTACAATGGAGGTCAATTGCCAAAATATATTTATTTGTTGCATTCATTTCGTTACTTCTTCGCCATGTTGCACAATACCCTAAAATCGCTCTTCCACCTGTCTCGCTAGCTCCATATTACCACGCTGCCCACCCTCAATCCTCTCGGCTCGGGATCCTCGACCACTCGCTGCCCGGATGCGGCGTCCTCCAAGAGGAATGCTCACTATGCGGTTGCACGGATCCCGCACCAACGCCCGGTCCACTTTTACTTTATCACGCTGAGAAGCTAGAATTTGCACGTAAGTTATGATGTTCTTCTTTTGTAGACGTTTCTCCTTTCTTCTGTTCTCCGAAAGCGGGACCGTTGCTTTCCTTTCCTTCATTTTATCAAATATCGCATATTCGCTTTTCTGACGTATCTTCGATTCTCTTAAAGTGATTGGCTTTCAAAGATCTGGGAAGACGGAACGCCGAATGGTAAGGATATTTTTTACAAAAAATCTGAGATGGCAGAAATGGATCTGAGCAAAGAGAAGATAAAACAATATATAGGCATGCGTAGTATTTGATTTAATGTGCTTTAAATGCGTTTTTCGTATATTTCACGCACTTTACTAAAAGTTTCACACTATTCGAAGAGGACGTGTCTACTAAGGAACTAGTA
The DNA here is from genome assembly GCA_002313205.1 of Laupala kohalensis. Classification (NCBI taxonomy): domain Eukaryota; kingdom Metazoa; phylum Arthropoda; class Insecta; order Orthoptera; family Trigonidiidae; genus Laupala; species Laupala kohalensis. Next base: position 105,426 of record NNCF01132544.1, on the reverse strand, counting down.
AAATAAGACTTTCAACAAATTTTGGTAGCCTACTTCGATTATTATGAAGGAAGTTTTGAGTTCATGTATGGAAGAATCACACACCTCCATTTAACTTTATGAATACAGACGCAGTCCGTAGTATGAACATGGTGGAAGGAAGAAATTACAGATACAAGAAACAAAAAGTTATATTCTTATCTACAGTCTTTATTTGCAAAGAAAATTTACTCTCGAGTAAAATGGTTGTGTTGTGTGTTTTAATTTTTTCATAAAAGGCAAAATTTTGCCGGTGTGCTAGAGATCTCACGGGATTAATACAGAAAAGTAATACTTAACTAAAATTGACTCATTAACCATTGGGGAAAAAGAAATTGGTTCTCCTTCTCGTTATTTTGTTTTCAACCTGTTAGTCGATTTGAATCATCTGGCGGATGGTATGATTAACTACTACTGCTAGACGTACCTGTGTGATAAAAGTTTTCCTCGGACATAATGAGGATTAAGGTGTTTTGTTCAACTTATGGATGCTTCCTTGCTTTTCACATGAATGCGTGATGGAGATACTCATGCCTTGTCTGGAATTCGAATACAGAATCGTGACCTCAAAGTGAGGTGAACGCATCTAACTGACTGAACGTATGTAATGCCCGAACTGACTGAATGTATGTTACCAGTAAACATTTTGGTAATATGTACTCATAGTACGTTGTTCAGACATTTTATCTTGTGATGTTATTAAGTCAAGTGGGTCATCTCTGAAACTCCACAATCTTTGTGAAAGATGAGTGACACATCTCAATTGTTAAACTTCTGTGCTCAACCACGCCAGTTATTGATTTTTCTGATACCGAAGCGGCGCTTCCCGCCAGAAATCAACCAGCCGTCACGACGTTCTGCCTTGCGATTGGCGCATCAACTCGCGCCATTATGGCGAGTTTATGGACAGCGAGCAATGCCATGTGCTCGCACTGGACGCGAACCGGTTTGACAGACACTCGCTCTCTGGACTTGCGCCAGAACAGAGCAGTCAACTGTGAGCAAACATTGGTACCACACCTCACTCTCTCTTGGGCGGTCAGCAACCGTCCACTCACTCTTCAACAGTCAGTCACTCTCCATCACTGACTGAGCAAGCAATGCAATCATCACGCCGCAGCGTGGCAGCCGCGCCATGGACGGCTCTCGCTGCGGGGCGCACTCACTCGACGGCGGTCATCTCATCGCCTCTTATCTGGCGCCATGCCAGACACTCTTTCAATCATCATATGCCTCAACAAGCAGGTACTCGCTCATGGTCACTGGGGCATTCATCACTCGCCGCAACATGTCGGCAAGCTACGGGGCGCACTCATCTACTTCTACGGTCAGCAGCATCAGAGCCAGCTCGGCTCGTTGCTCACGCAGCATCATCAGGCGAGCCATTCGCTGCATGGCTACTACGCCATCCAGCAACACATCAACTCAACTCGACTCGAAAAACGTCATCTCGGCTGAATTTCCTGGAGCATCTCATCTCATCACGATGTATCATGGGAACTCACTATTGTATCATTCTTCTCCATTACCTTCATACGGCATGTTCTATTAAACTGTTTTTGTTGGCCATCAATACTAATCTATACTACATCCTTTCCTCATTCTTTACTGTTACAAACAGTTGGTCCTTCGAACTTAATCACCCCATGTGCAGATAAAGTCAGTAAATTGTCTGCACATTTATGGTCCTTCGAGCTAGATATATTCTTTCATGTATACCCATTTGTCTACGTGACAAATTGTTTATATATACGTTTTCTCATTACTAGAACATGTAAATTTATCTCGAACACAGGTTTAAGAAAGTGGATGAAGAAACAAAGATGCAAATGCAGTATTCTGATCGTAATATGGTTTTTATTTTTAACATTTTAAGAAGATTATCCAAATTGTGCTACTTCTGTCAGCGAGAATAACAAGAGAATTAATAAAAGTGTTAATTTTAATTCGAGTTAAGACTGGTCAATTCACTTCTCTGATTTAATTTTGATTAGTGTTTCAATATTCGTAGAAAAAGTGTCTCTCGTACGTACCAGCATAATAAAATGTCTTTTTTGTGAATACATTTTATTTTATTTTTTTATTAATTTTTTTCGACAATTGATGGTGACCGTGAAACAGACAAAAGTAGCTACTCTTGTTTGTAAGTAACAATTTGGACAAAAATTATGCTTCTTACTGTGTTATATTGCCTATAGTTACGTACATGATTCCAAAAATGGTATATTTTCGAAACTTATCATTTTCTACGGTACTTTCTTACTCTTCTACAAAAAATGAAAGAAAGTATAAGTAGCTTCCATTTCCATTTCGATGAGTTTGACAGTCTATGCGCCTAGCTCACAGCCTTGGAGCGCGATGGTACCGTACTACTGACCGTCGAAGGATTGTTTGTTTTCCAACGAGAGATACACTTCCTGATTTGATAGAAAACTTTTACCTGGAGGAGGGGGAGGTGATGAGGTAGGAGCAGAGGGAGGAGGAAGAGGAGGTGTAGGAGTGGGTGAAGGAGCAGGAGGAGAATGTGGGGTCAGATGTGAAGCTAGGAGAGAACCGAAGTGATGTTTTCCAGACGGTCACAGGTGTAAACCGTACTGGGTAAAGTCCTTGGCAGTCAGACCAAAAAATGTGATTTTTGTGTCTGTTAAGTGATGTTTTAGGGAGATATTTGCCAGGTTAATTTCGTGGTTTATTTGTGGAAGGTTGAAGCGTGGAGGAAGGCTAGAGACTATTATATTTGTGTGCTGAAACGTCGTTTTTAGTTTTTGTAGATGTTTAAATGACAACCCAAGTTAATATCGTTCTGCCCACCTATGATCATTACTTTGTCCCGCTGTGTGAGGTTTTTTAGTGTAGGTGTCCAGTTCTCGAATACCTTCAGCCGAACGAGCGTTTGGCTTGATGAAACCGGAGACCGAGAACTGGTTGAGAAGCACTCCACGCAAAACGGAGGACATGTGACAACTATGCGAAGCAGCTAATATGAACACGTTATATTCGCAGCAGGGTATAATACGAGCACATAATATTAGCACGTAGCAATTCATTATTATCGAAACTAGTTACTCCTTACGTTAGTCTTAATTCCTTCCTTATTCCTAATATTTACTTATAACTTACTAAAATCAATAAAAAAATAATCACATACATTGAACGAGTGGTTCTCGTTTGATAAGAGCACTAGCGAACAGAAAGACGTTGCGTTTTCTAATTAGTAGGAATGATTACATGTAAAAATAAAGTTGTGCTTGAGAACAAATCCTCTGTCAAGATTTCGTGTTCATGAAGTAATTTACATTATAGTATTACCCTTGGGATAAATAAACAAGCTCTATAACTAAACGCTTAAATATCTTTTCTCGGATTAGTGTGAGAGCAAACTATCGTATAACCCGTTCAAAGCACTCATCTGTATCCCGCACCTTATTTTTGTTTTTCCTGCGATGTCGAAACGCCGTACAGATTTGACGCAAAACAACTCAAATACATATCCATCATGTGAAGAAGACGACGCGCTTTCTGAATGCTCTTTCGCCGAAGAGTGTAGTGACGCGTCGCTGTGGGAAATCACGAGGAGTTTCAAATCTTGAGACCGTCAGAATCGCGTAACGCTAGCTCCTATCTCCAAGTTCCCAGCATGACGGATTGCTTCCGAAGAAGGAAGCTTCGATCGAGTATCACCCCACCCTCATCTCCCTTCCCTTCCCCATCACATCGCCCCACCCCCACGATCCACCAACGCTATCGTCGCTCCCTGAAGAACTGAATTGCCCACTTACCAGTTGGATTCCTCTACGCAAGCGTCTCAAACGCCGTTTGTAAACAGAAATTGAGGAGCGGCAAACTTCCTCGTCTCACTACACTTCGACGAGGAGTTCTTGTCAAGGTTGATTTTTCCCTGCGTTCCAATAATTAGATGATATTAAAGGAAGTAGTTCGGAAGAAAGGAGTACGAAGAGATTAGATTGGAAACAAATGGTCGATGATGTTGGAGTAGAAGAAAGAACAGTTTTAGTTCGTGAGATAAAAACGAAGTAGGTTTCATTTGAAACTGGAATATACTTGTAGGATGTGTTGTCAAAGTTAATTGAAATACCTATCTCACAAAATGATAAACACGGATTGAATAAACGTAAATATTGTATTCATTTACTGAATAAAACAATATTATTAAAAACAGATAAATTTCGTAACTACTTACAAAACAAAGGCTTTTATCTATCAGTATTTGGTTTCTGTGTTTTCAATTAGAGATATACATTCGCTTGCAAGATAAGAATCATGATTTTGTGCTACTGAATCAAATGAAAATCGAATAACTACATTTTCATTGTTTAGACAACACTGGATACAGGAAGAAGAGAATTTTCAAATAAATTCTATTCACATGTACGGACAATTCACCTCCAAGGATGAAGAATATATCTTCGTGGAAGTAATACGAATATCTAACGCCAAGCTTTTCTTTTCATGGTCTGCCCAAATAAATTAGAAAACCCTGTCCGCTTTTCCGCTTCGAAGGGGTTATATGCTACACACTCCCGACATCATTCATCGCCATTCATATACTATCCTTTTTCCTTTCGAGTGTGTAGAGAATCTGCTATTGACATCTGCGTTAAAACATACGGCGATGGGACCTGTTGCTTCGCCGTCATATGAGGTTATGAATTATATGGCCTATTGTGTGCAGAACTGGAGGGCAGGAAGTCCACCTGTGAGCTTCTGTTTGACTCGTATCTGAGATGTACATGTCAAAATACGGCGTATTTTTTCGAGCATTCGTTGCGAAAGCATTCTCGTCCTTCTCCGTCATTGTCAGAGAGTTACGCTGAGTAGCACACGTCGTAAAACTGGGCGATGCAGCATCTATTAACATATATTAGAGTAGTCAGCGTACGGCTTGAATAAAGAAGTTATTCCGAGGTGCTATAAAATTGTTCAATTTATGAAATTGGTTGTAGAAAGGTTGTTTACTGTGGATGGATAGTCAATAGGCGTTAACTGATTAAATGACCGGGTAAAAATAAACCAACAAATGTCTTTTCTTTCTTCATATATCTTTCGAAGAAAAATGTTTTAAAGGTAAGTAAACACTCCGATGCACGTATGTTCATTACCATGATTTGAAAGGACTTCTTTAAATTGGAAAACTATTTATTTCATCCTGTCGAAAATGCCAATTTGATCATTTCCTTCACAGACAGATCTCGTTTTAATTTAATTGAACAATTGCGTTATAAATATTAGTCTTCTCGATGATTGTGAACAGATTTCTATGTGAAAATTTGTCACTTTATATTTAGTTCGATAAATATAGTGGATCTTGTTCTGTATTTTAAATACCATCTCCAACTCTCTTTTGTGCGATTCCTTACGCTTTTGGTACAGTCCATTTAATTTCTTCACGACAATTACCTCTTCATTACGTACACCGCCAGGGTTTCAACTCTATTTTCTCACCCTTCTCGTAATTTCACTCTCGATTACCTCATAAAGCGTCGCATAAATTTCAATTGCGCTAAATGAAAAACAAATTTCGTAAGAGATCGCACGTGTATAAACTCCGTGTCTGGTTTTTCCGTAGTCCGTGGCTGTATTACCACGACTCCGCGTTAACATCCTCAGATGAACTGTCAAAATGCTTGTGAATGGTAAAAAAACCTCCTGGCGTAGAAAGTGATTTACTACCTTTCTCGTGTCATTTATAAAGGAGGGAAATATTGCAGAGTGCGTACGTGCCTGGCGGCCCAAGTAGTGATCGTACGGGAAGGCGATCCGGGGGGCAGCTGTCTCGCAAACCCTATTCCGTAGCGCGTAGCGGAGGCGACGCGAGTCTTCGCAGGCCTCTGGGGGTGGCGCGTCCACAGCCGACCGTCCCTCGGGATGCCATCCCCGCCTCTTCTCACCCCCGTCGCTTCAGGGACCACCGCCTCGTTTCTGTCTCTGTGCAAAGGCGGGTAGGCGACGCATGGTGGCGGTTAGAAAAGTGGTGAGGAGGAGGGGATGGGGCGCTGTATCCGGCAGCGGCCAGGCGGCAGCGAGGCGGCGGCGCCCCGCGTCCGGTCGACGGACATCCGGCCGTTGTGGCACTCGCCACGGCTGCTCCTGTTGCCGCTGCCCCGCCCTCGCTGGCGAAGCAGCAATGCGCCCTCCAGCCCTCCTCCTCACCTTCCGCGCTAACCCCTGTGTGTCTCCGGTACTCCTCGCGTTTGCTCTTTCTCTCTACATTTTCCACTTCCGAGTCCTGATCGACACTTGTTTCTTGACTGCAGAGCCTGTCTTCATGAGGCATTCCATCTTCATCGAGTTCTTCTTCTTCTTCACTTTTCATCCTCCTTCACCGTTCTACGTTCATCTGCAAACTTCCTCTTCCAAATAGATTTCGTGTTTGCAATTAACTTCTCGCTTTTTTTTTTGTTATTTATTCGTTCTCCGGTTTTCCGTAGGGTGTAAAGTGGCATGGTTCGGATACCATTGTTTACATTGTCAGGATAAGTTAATCTTCCACAAATTATAATAGTTCCTAAGAGGGTAATTTTTTCAGAAACTGAAATCAGAATCTAAATAGACAGAACTTTTCATAGACTTCGTTTTTTAATTAATTTCTCTGAAATTTAATCGATCATAAAAAACAACAAATGACAATTTATTTATTTCCTCGAAGTATCTAGGGAGAATCCGAAATTTGAATGACTACATAAAATAATAGACTTGTAGTAAGAAGAGGGTGTAAGGATTAAGCAAATTTACTATTCTGTAAAGAAATAAAAATTAATTTCTATGGCAATAGTTTCCTCTGTCAGGATAACATCTGAGTAACAATATGTATAGCAGCGTACAACAATTAAACTCTGCGTATGTTCGTAAATTATTCAAGGATGAAGATATATTATTACTTTTTCTTAAATAGAATTTCAAAGAACGTCAACATTATGACGAGATACACGATTATGTTCAATTGAGGTAATGCGTTCATTTTCATACTGAATAATGAATGAAATGATTGAACAGCTTTGAAGAATAAGGTTTTCTGGATAGTTTTTATGTTTTCTGTATATTTAGTAATTATATATTCAGCTAAATTTTGACAATTTTCCCCATAAATAATTTTTCCTTTAATATTCAGAGAAAAATTGTGAAACAGACAGGTGAAAATTATTATATTGGAACTCCAGTTCTGGTCGCATGAATTCTGTCCTCAGGATCCAGTTTCGTGTCCTGAAGACCGTGTACCACCTCCACCAAGCTTGGTTAGACTGAGTCACATCCTGACGCTGGAAACAATTGACCATATACGGCTACCTGTACAGAGACCACTTGCATTACTTTTAATAGAGAATCTGTTCTCAACATTTCCTTGCAAATATGATCAAATTTTGAAAAGGATAATAATACTTAAGGTATACTGTTGGCGCATTTATTTTACATGACATGTATGTGACGATTTTTAATCATTTATTTTTAATTTTTCTTAGAGGTAATTCATTGTATTTGTTTACTATCACTTTCCTTCAGTGCTTAGAACGAAATTCACCAAAGTTCAGCTGTTGAGGTTTTCTGTATTTTCAATATTTTGAACATTACCTCTGCCAAAACAGGGCATTAATTGAAACAGAAGTATTTCTCATTCAAATGGAGTATTTTCGTTTTGTTCAATGCAACATTTACAGTTACGATTTAGCAGAGATAATGCATATCTTATTTGTCGCGTATTTATATTTTCAAGATGTATTAATTTTTCTGTTGCAATTCCATTTTTCTTAATTTTCGCTTTGTCAGCTGCATTGCCTCGCTTTCATATTCTATTACTAGTGCAGATACTTTATTTTGGTACTTCATAATGGTTGAAAATCTCTTTATTTTACTTACATTTCAGGTGTCCGTTAATTGTTGAGTCTTACGTTTGTTTATATGATAACTATCTTTTGTCAATTTATTTGCATTTTACAGTTTTTATTGGTATAATTGTATTTTATTCAAGAACTTTTTTGGTTCTAAATTTTCAATACTTTTTATATTTTAATCGTGTTTATATATTTTGTTCAAATATGTGACAAAATAATCACTTCGTAATTTTCTGACAAACATCTCGTACAACCTTGAATCGTATCTTCGGAGTGTAACGAGGCATGATATACATGTTAGAATATTTCAATAAAGTATACCCTTTTATGGTACCCGTCTACACTCACAATTCTTTTGCAATTGTGGAGTATTTTCGTATCCTTTACATTTATAAAGATGTTTGTTATCCGACTGAACAAAGTTGTTAGAAATATTTATTGAAAGAATAGACAAATCTGGCTTATTCAATAAGAGTAGAAGTGTTATGACGTAATCTGCAGTGCTCCTGCGCCCACACAGTTTCCTCGAAGCCAGGTCGGACGAAATAGGCTGTCGGAGAATATCTCATAATGAGACGGCAGTGTGGTCGTCAAAACTTCGACATTTCTACTCTGCATCACTCGGACAGAAAATGACCAACATTTGGTGCTCAGTTTTAGTTTGAGCGTGAAGACATTTTTTCTCTCGCGCAGAACGAAAATATGCAAAACAAATCTCACTAACACCCTTTCAAAGCTACGCCTTCGGGACAGATCAATAACATCGAAAACTCCAACACTTAAAAACTTGTTTTTTCCACTACGTTGGCCAAATTCCAAAACTCCTTATGACTTATTTCTGCACGACGCCTTCGAACTTTTCGACAAGTATTTTTCTACCGTCACACCGGTCCGAGGCGTGACCCTCCGTCGCGAGACACACTTGCAGAGACCTTCCGATGTCAGCTTCCCTCGCTGTTGGCGAGCGTCGCGGCGCGCCCCAGTCTAACCCCTCGTCGGGAGGGCTCCTCCCCCACACCATTGCGGCAGACGCCCCTGCGCGGCCCAATTCGCTTCGTCACCATCCTCTCCCCTCTTACTCTGTCACGCTCGGACGTGGCGAGACGATCTCTGACAAGAGAGAGGCTCGCGTCCACGAAATATAATGTTACAGGGATTGCTTTACTTCGTGGGGGTTTTCCTCCGTTCGTATGGTATTTGCAGTGCTCTCTGGCAAGTGAGAATTGTTAATAGACTTCTTTTCTTTAATCTGTTGTACATATAGATGAAAGTGACGTGTAAATAAATGCATTGAATGCTGAAATTGTGGAAAAATTACTATCGTTGTATTTATTTATCAATAATTTTTTGTATATTTTGTCACCTGTACCCAACATAAATTCCAGAGATTATCGTTATATTATGTACTAACTGAAAATGCTGGTGTAACTAAGGTTCCCTGATCCACAACTCAATCACTGCGTAAAAAATAGAAATGTTCAAGAGGGTCATTTACAGATTGCTTACGAGTGACGCAGGAGAAAGGGAGGACGCTCACCAAAAGTACAATATTCATTTCATAAGATGTAGAAAGAACCTAATAATTTCATTTCATAAGACACCTATCTTAATTTTCGACGATTTCCATCTGCAATTATGGCTCCCTATCACGCTGTAACTTTCTGAATTCTATCAGAATTTCCTCCTGTATTTTTGAATTGGTTATCCATTTCAAATAATTCCGGCAGTTTAGTTTGTTTGTATATACTTGGAGATTATGTTGATTTATTTATTCACATCTCTCCAACATTCCTCTTCTATTTTACCAGCATCATTTTCCTCCCATTGATTTCTCACCTAAGAATCTTACGAGCAGATTTATTTTTTCCTGCGCGTGACTTACGTTGACGTCTTACTGATTATTTGCTCTAACTAGAATTATTTGTAGCGAACGTTCTCCCTTTCCAACTTAGCAAAATTTTTTGTTCCTTCCCAATCTCATTTCGACCCTTCTCCCTCATCTTCTCTTTTGTCTCCCTTTCTCCCTACTTTCCTGCGATCCACCCGCTTGTGACTGGAGATGAACGCCAGCAACCCTCGGCACAACGGAGCATCCATCCCTCGGTGACTGTGCACCTCCTCCCCCACACTCACCCGCTCGCCACGCGTTCCCTGCTGCCCTGCGTTCTATTCGCATGCCCTATTATTCTTCACCATAAGCCAGCGCTCCAAGCTCGTTGCTACGCCTCTCTACTAGCGACCCCGAACTCGTCTTCCTCCCATGAAGAACGACGCTTGAGAACCCCGAAGATTTATCAATGATGTGGAAACGGCGCACTCCCTCGCTGTAAAAAGATATTTATTGATTGCTTCCCTTGAGAGTAAATATTATATTCCGAATTGTGGCCGAGACTGTGTTCCAATCGTCGTCTTATTGTAAAACGAATCTAGTATCATTTCCTCCAATACTGCTGAGATGAATTGTAATATCCAAACCAAGTCGCAAAGAAATGTGAGATACTCATTTAAATCTAGGGAAGATTATCATAATTACCATGCCCTGCACGGTTGATTTATACCTGAGTATCCTGATATATAGAAGCCCATCTCATTTTTCTTGCTCTTGTTTCCCCAAGTGGATGTAGAACTTAGTATCACGACGAAATACAGAAGTACCGTAATAATTGACCGGTAAGTCTTAAATTACGATACATTAGAATCATTTATAGCAGCACTGACCAGCAGGAGGCCCGCAGGTCATACGCTACCCACCGAATCATTTTTAATAGGCCGCAATTTATTGCACATTTTACATCAAACTTTGGGGGCACAAATGTTTTTATAAAAATAGGATTTCGGAATTAATATTTGACGTGGCATGTCGGGGGAGAGAATAAAGAAAATTGGGTTAGGAATTACTTCGTCATACATTACAATATGACAACTTTATATTTCAATACTAAATATTAAATATATTTTTTAAATATACAATATTTAACTTTTTCAGCTTGAAATAATATAAATTTGTTTATGGGAATCAAAATATCGCGTTACAAATAAATATAATAATGATAGTAATAATTATTATTCTGCAAATGAGAATTGCTCGGTGGAAGAGAAGAAAGACACAATGAGAGTACATAGAATAATGTGTTAAATAACAAATCCAACACCCAATCATCTATAACACACATTCACATGGTACAAAATAGTTAGAAAATTAGTACAGAAGGTAACAACGAGAAGGAAATTTATTTACATTAGGCCCATATGTGTGTATATTTATACACATACACAAACACATTTTCTGTTACAAACGGAAATAGACACACACTCATATATGCAAACATATATGAATATAGGCACGCACATATCATTACTCCTCCTATACATTTAAAGTAAATTTTAAAAAAAATTCAAATAATAATCCATTAGTTGATTTCGCCGGGCAACATTTTGCTAAATTCCGTCATGTGTCGTCCCGATCGATCGGAAGTGTACAGAAAAAGGCTCTCGGGTTAAGATAACTTGGACAGCACTGCTTTTCACCTTTCTGGTCAAATAGCACATCTCTTATGCAAATCCCGATTATAAAATAACAATCAAATTATTACGTAATTGAATTCAAATTTAGGACACTAATTATAACAGCATATATTACAAAAGGGACCGCGGAGAAAGTAATTAAAATATTCCGTTGCGTATGTTGTAAATGTGACAAACTGTTTAATCGACATTCCAACATGCTTCTGAACACGAATGTATTTAGGGGTACAGTGGGCAACAAATTCCCTGTGTTGAATAACTCCCACCCTACAGAAAACCTAATTTCATTTGTGTGACTTGCGTGAAGGTTCTCACATATAGTGTACATCCATAGGCCCACACTAGCCCGAACGCAAGTCGCTCATACCACCCTATTCCCAGTGACGTGCCATACCTCAGGATTTGTAAGAATTTTTCCGACAATATTGTTAGATTGTTACTTGTTTTTGCTGCATTTTTCTTAAACTTTCATGTTTGTGCTATAATGTAGGTTACTACCCTTCATATTTTGTTAATATTTTACACTTGTATAAAAATATTCAAAAAGGACTATAATGCACATTCGGGTATCCTGTCCCGACCCGTGAAACGACGGATGGATTCTGTTGGACTACATGCGGGCGTTTTATACTATAGTAAAAGTAATCCAAGTTATGAATTAATAAAAAATAAAATAATTTAATATTTTATCTATAATGTGAAACAAAAACTTGGTATAAAATGTCAGAACACATTTTTTTTTAATCCTTACTTAAGTATAGACGTCATCAATGGTAGGTTTAGGGTGTCATTGCCCACTGTCCTTTAATAAAAACCCCTGAAGGGATTAGATAATTTTTTGGTAAAAACACAGTATTCTGTTGTTTTATAAATTAAAATGCCATAACTTAAAAAACGTGTTTAAAATGAAGACGGAAGTTACAAGTTAAGTTAAATAAGTTTAGAATTTTGAATTTTTTATGTTTAACTTTGATTTGTTAAATTTCTTTCGTATTCTAATAAATACATTTGTCAATGACTTTCATGTTTTGTAAGATTTATAATCCTTCTGAATATATTATTGCATCCAGCTTCTCATTCATTGAACGGGCGATAATAAACACCGTATTTTTTTATAACGGCCAAGACAAGATTTTAGAAAGGTGTTATTGGCATGGAAATTATAAATAGTCACAACTCACAACTAGTATTTTTCAATTCATAGAGCTATGTTAAATCTTTCTATATAATTGTGCATTTCATTCAAACACTATTTTCAGGGGAAAAAATGGATTTTAAGTTTGGTCGGTATTAACTGCCCACGGTACTTCATTCCAAAATAAAAGTGCATTAAACATTGCTTTTCTGAATTCCAAAAATAAAAGTGCAAACTTTGATTTGTTCGGAACTCAGGCTAAAAATTAAACAAAGAAGTGATTTTCTCTCCTATGAAGAATCTAAATTATATGTAGATATAAAAGGAGAACAGTCTCCTATATCGTGAATTTTATTACTTGGAAAGCTTTTTTACCAGCTTAGGGAGAATAATCAAAGTTGGGAGAGAATGAACACAAATAGTAATTCAAATTCAAATAACATTTACAAACAATCCATAGAGAACAGCAAATAAAAATTTTACTAACAATTTTAATTTTACTTAATTTTTCTATTGTATTTACAAAAAAATAAAGAAAAATAATAAATATTAGATCTCAAATTATTGATAATAAAGGTCTTTTGAAATATAAATTTAGATCGCAGAACTGTTCATCCTGGACAGACCTCGGAGACGCATATGACACGTCACTTTTGTTTAACAAATAGAATGTAGAAATAAAGAAGATTTTATATTTGGTGGTCTAATAGTAAAGCAGAAACAACGAAGAGATTCCTAATACAACTCGCGGAGATGAATGTTGAATTTTATCATTATTAGTGGAATATTTTTTACTTCTTAGTTATACACATTTCAAAGTATTTATATCAAGTTATACTTATGAAGACAAAACACTTAATTTCTCCTTAAAAATCAATCAATTCACGATCATGTGGTCTCACTACGACATGCCATGAAATGAAATATATTGGAAAATATAGTACTGTGTAACTGAATGATGCATAATGCGGAAAAATTATTACTGTTCCATGATACAATCTTGATTACATTGTAAGATTTTAATCACATAAATCTGCTAGTAGATCTGTACGTTTACAAAATATTTAGATTAATGCTTATATCTTGGGAATTCTCTTTAGTAAAGTAAAGTCAAGCTGTCTCCTTGTAGGCCCCTAAGGTGCCTACAGCATGAAGAAATAAAACCATATTGACATCAATTAAGATGTGTTTGTTGTAAATACAAGTAATTTTCGAAGATTTTATATTATTTGCAATTATTGCTTAATAGCAAGACATGTAGCAGAAATATTAGATTACGAACGAAAGAGAATGAAAAAACGGATATCAAAACGCAAATTGGAAAGCACTGATCATACATAAATATATCCAGAAGAGGTATTAATTCAAACACAATATTTAGACGCATTTAACTTATAAATTCTTATTCTCAAACTCGATAATGTTAATGTAGTTTTGATATAAGCAAACATTTAAAAAGCACATTGCTTTTATTTTAGTTTGAGAATTTTTTGATGGATTTATGCTGTTCACCGAAGATGAGACTTTCGTTATGTAATTCAGTAGGGTTTCATGTTCTATAACCTGAAATAACACTACTTTAGAATGCATCGATCGAGATGACAAACATAATTATGGAGAGAGATTGCAATGACAAATTTACTATCAGTCATTCGTTATATTCGTTTAGAAATATTATTTCAACACTCTCCACATTAAATTCCACTGTAAACCATATACCTTTTTGATTTTCGGTCGGAATGTTAAAATACACTTTTTAATTATAATTAGTTCGATATTAGTAAGTGATAGGGTTGGTTCTCCTTGTAGATTTCATTCAAAGACACACATGGCAAATAATACATGTTGTCTCTAATGCAAAATCAGCAATATCAAATTTAAGTGTTTCTAAAGTGGGAATTGGAAGAGACACATTACAAAGTGTGAATAAAGTACAGTTACGCCAGTCTATGGTATAAAACAAACTTAATACTTCAGGAAGTTAGGTTATATTAAAATAATAAAGAACTTATGAAACGTTGCCCAATTTCGATTTTCTTATCATTGTATGTTTCGATATTTTTCAACACGTTGAACAAAACTAAAAGTACTGCGAAGACGTTTGGATATATCAGATGATACGGAAATGAACTGCGAAATCTTGTCATATGCTTAGATGCCNCGATGACACGTTATGCGACGTTGCCCTATAGCATATTTAGATTTTCTCAGCATCGTAACAGCTTCCATAAAGATATCATTTATATCACCTTTCATACGGACATTTTCAGATGATTTATGATTGAATTCGCTTTCAAGAATCTTTCCTCATGTATCACCTGGGATTAAACCAGTGGCTTATTGAAAATAACATTCGTGGTAGGACTTAGTTCTCCTAAGCCACGTCTCCCATGCAATTGGGAGGGCAAATACACTTCAAATTAGTTCATTTTACACTCTGAATTTATTATATTCTTTATATAAAAATATTGTTTGAAAACAAAATTTCGTCAATCCATAGAAATATACCATATACTAAATTCTGCAAATTGTTTTGTATAGTTACTTGTTGAATTAATTTCTTTTATCTACGACTGTAAGTAGAAATTCTTGCAACAACTGATCTTCCCTCATCACACGACTTCGTGTTTCTTGGTGGAGGGGAAACTTGACTTACACGAGCTTAGCACAGTGGACCTTGCGAAGTATTCTACTGCCATGTCTCATCACGAGCGCTCCGTTAGGGAAAAGGTGATTGCATTGGTGGCAATTTCAGTGCCTCTGCAGCTGGTAGGCAATATGGAGTAAGTCGAAAAACTGCTTGCAAGTGGGTTCGGCACAATCGCGAAACTGGGGAGGTTGGAAGGCGTGCTAGCACTGGATTGTGGCGAGTGTATACCGAAGCCCAGAACGCCGTTTTGGTGAACTAGGCTAAGGAGAATCCTTTCCGCTCTTCAGTACAGTTAAGACTCCTCTCTAATTTTCCCGGTTTCGCGAGAACTGTTAGAAACCGTCTGAGATATAATGCACTCCGATCTAGGAGAACAGCGACAAAGGAAGCGCTTTCCTAAGTACATAGAGTGTGTAGGTTAGGATTTGCTGAGGAAAATATTAATCGTAATTGAGGAAACGTGATTTTCTCAGACGAGAGGGATTTTTTCTCTGCAAATGACGGATCGTTGCGCGTATATCGGCCTCGTGGAACCCGCCATTGTCCTCAGTATGTGAGAGAGAGAAAGATACGGACGCGTATCTGTGGCATGTTGGGGCTGAATAAGTTCTCGCGGTGTAGGCGTTCTTCACGGAATACAAGGTCATCTTGATGAGCATCAGTATCTCCATATCTTGCTAGATATTATGATCCCTTCGGTGCGGCAATTGTATCCTGCTGAAGAATTTTTTTTCAGCATGATAATTCATCTGTCCACGCATGTCCCCGCATGCACCTGACCTCAACCCAATCGAATTTTAGAATTCCTTATTCACAACTTACTGTTTCAGCACGTTCCTAATAACAAACAAAATTTTAAAAATCCTCTTAATAATAGACTACTAATAAACATACATTTTTCTTTTGTAGAGTTTTCCAATAATTATATTAACTATATATTAATACACAAATTTATTATTGTTTCATTAAGATATAGATAAATTATTTAAGTACATACTTATTGAAATTTGTAATTGTTCTGTTTGTGTTTCGATTTGAATTGCTTCTTGTAATATTCTCTTTTTCAATTCCCTTTAAATACGCTAGCCACTCCTATTTCTCCTTCCAGTAGAACACTCGAATAGTGTCTCTTCTTCTTCTTCCTAGCGTTATCCCGCTGGTGCAGGGTCCGCTTAACACTAGAATAGAGTAGATACCAATATATCCTGGGATAGCACACAATCTGAGAAGAAATAAGTAATGACCAAAATATAAATATTTATTATTTATAACAAAGCGAGTGTTTTCCACATTAAAATATTCGCTGGACTGTCGAAGTAATTTTCAGTCGTACTTCTTCAAGGTTATAATTACATATATCTGGGGTCTGTAACTTCACTTACAAGAAAAAGTAGTCATAAGGAAGAAACATTCCATCCATAAAATTTAAGGTCGGAAGCATATAATAAATCCAAAACTACAAAAGTATTTTGGTAACTCGATATATTTTTTTTACTGTAGGTATCATTTCTCCTTCTCTTATAAAAAAAATAACAAGACTAAAGAAAAAATATTCTGGTGAGTGATGTTGTCGCACTAAAAAACGTATCTTTGAGACCATAGAAATACGCAGAGATGACAAGTCAAACATATCGAAAATATTTTTTTTTCAGGTCACTGTGAATGCATATAAGGAAGATGTTCTGATTTTAACACTTTATTAAGTACAAAATGTATTCTGCTTTCAATAATGAATTACCATTATTCCAGTTTATTTCCTCTGCAAGCGTAGTAAAAGAGTGAAATGGATGGCTGATGACAAATTTGATATTACGATCGTTCTCCAAAATTATGTTTGTCATCTACAACGACGCATTCTAAAGTGGAATTATTACAGGTCATAGAACATGAAATCCTACTAATTCCTACTAAATAACGAAAGTTTAATCTTAGAAAACCAGAATTAATCCAACAACGAAATATTCTGAAATTGAAATACAATTGATGTGATTTTTTAAGTGTGTTTGCTCAGATCAAATTTACATTTAGTAACATTCAAGAGTTTGAGAGCAGGTTTATCATGTTAAATAAGTATAAATGTTATATTTTAATCACATTTTATGTACATATAGGTTGTATTAATTAATTATCAGTTTTTGTTTTAAATATGTGGATTGTTTTGATACCCATTTTTTTCTCATTCTTGTTCGTTCGTAAAATTAACAACTTCTTCAAAAATGACCCTGAATCTAGAATGCTGGAATCTACTAGTCACAGTAACTTTGTGTTTAGTTTTGTATTGTTATCTCATCAATTGCTTCACTGATTTTTTATTCTTACTCTTAAAATAATGTTTAATATCTAATCAATATATTTATCTTTAAAAATATGAACAATTATGGCGATTCGTAAAAAGTTATAAAAAGAACGCTTCTGAATTGCCTCGTTTGCCCCCTGCTATTGAAAATATGAATTCTACGGCATATCGATACTAACGAAATAAAGTGGAGAAAATAATGAAATTGATATCTGGGACAATTTAAGATAATTAATAAAGTACAATATTAATTGCGATGTTTTATTGTCTGATAGTATTACATAATGTGCTTGAATACAACTCAATTCTATTTTGAAGTGTAAATAAATGATATGTTCCTTTTGTTATATTTACTGAGAACTAAAAATTAACTTTTTTATAATGTTACTTTCTGAGCATATTGTTCTATACGTTGCACGATTACAGCCAAGCGTTGTATCTTGCATCGTTACATTTCTTACAGACGTAATTTATTTATTGATTTAAAAATATTTAAGATATCATTAGAATTAACATATTGCGTTATTCTTTCATTTTATATTAAATTCCTTACTATAATGCTTGATTTTCGATTGGCCTGTAAAAATATTATAAAAGAGTTGCATATCATTTGATAACTATAAACAGCACAATAATTGATGCCAATGACAATAACTTCTTAGTGCCATTGAATAAAATTAAGAGGTTACAAGAATATTAATAAGAAATTCCAGAATGCGTATCTTACGAAATTCATACGATATCTCGCGATGGTATTCAAATCTGTGATTAAATAATATCGATTTTACAATAAGAAGCAATTTACGAAGAAATTTAATTTATTTTATATTCCCTAGAACGACGTAGTGAGACACCAAAACTTTAGATGTCATTTAAATATTGAGAATAATAAAATTTATTGAAGATCAAAACATAAATAATATTTTTTTGTTATGGAAGTCCAAGACGTATATAATAAAAATTTACAAAATATTTCTTTAATAGCGGTGTAATAAAACATTTTCTCTCGTAACGATTTAATAGGGGTATGTTGGCCAGTTTTAGCCTTCTTTTGAACTGCCAAATATGGAAGCAATTTAAAGTTCACTTACGATTGGTCGAACGAGGAGCTTGTTCCCCGTCGCAGATGAGTGGCGTTGCAAACCTAACAAATCCCAACTGCTAAGAGCGCGGGATTTAGAAAATTCTCGTGATCCGCTTTATAATTCCAGGATCGTACCAAATAATTAAGAATTATCTTATTTAGTAAAATATGACAATTATTTATAAAGCACAAAAATAAAAATGTTAAATTTAAAGAAGTTTCTTGGCCAATTCTCAACAATTCTAAATAAATGATTCGGAAATGGTCCGGAATATTGATAGTCGATTATGAAAAGAGTGAACTTTATACTAGTTCATAGAAGTTATTGTAGTCGGGAAAAATTCCAAGGCGAGATTGTGACAGAAATAACGGTTTTGGTAGTCCCTGATTCCGAGAAAGTGGTTTTTGACATAACGTCCGTCCGTCTGTCTGTGCACAGCTATGCTGACGAAAAGAAGGAATAAATTTTATTGAAATTTCGTTTTCACAATGTAATTTACTTGTTCTCGATATATGTGCTCAATTTTTTATTTTATTTTAATACAAATCACATAAAGATCAAAGTACTTTTTGGATTTTTCTCAAAATGGCTCCAACGATTTTGCTTAAATTTTCTTTACACAATAAATAATTAGTAAGCATTACATTTGCATTAGTCGTATTTCGTTTCAATGTTTGGGATATATGCAGTAAAATAATTTCTGTCTGCTACACTAACAAATTAAATTACTTATTTTGAAAATCTTGAATATTATTTAGCAGTGTAAATGGATCAAGGAGAGTTGGGGTATGCTTTTGGTAAATTGAAATGAAAGTTATGATACTGATAAAATACAAATAAGGACAGAAAACGCACTGTATATAAGAAAATACATCTACTTTTACGATATTAATAAGACAGAGAAATTGCTAGATCTTTTGAAATAATATTCTGATTACTAATTTTACTTTAAATCTCAAATTAAATACAGCAATATAGTTCATCTAGTGGTTTTGAGACTGACAAAAAAGTAAGTTTTAGTTGAATACTTTTGACATATACGATTGATCATATATCTGATTTATTTATACTCGACAGAAATTTACATACCTGATTTACAAAGAAATTTTTTTTCACAAATAAATTTCTAATTTACAAAGAATTTCGTGTCATACGCAGTTTTCAACTGCTTTTTTGACACTAAAGTATATTACTTATTTATTTATCACTTAATTACCAAATAAAATAAAGATATAGATTGCCTCCTTGCTTTAGCTCGCATTTATGATACAATAATTATTGTTATTTCATGGTTTGAAATAGAATATCTATCCTTCTTAGCTAACAGCTTCCAAAAACCAAACAACGGAACTTGCAAATAACAGGCGGCTTAATGTTTTCGGAGATGCTTACCAACACAATAACAAAAAAAGTGCGCGAATTGGACTAATACAACCCGCGAAATTCCAAGATTGTCGTTACTTTTTGAACGCATCTCTTATATGTCAATGGTAGTTGATTTCTTTAATAAACAATTCGAATAGAGTAACATAAAGAAGAGGACCATGTCAAAAATAACCCCACTCTTTATAGTACTTTTTATCATCACTCAGTAGTGAAGACAGAGAAATATACTCGTATAAGTGAGAGTATGGGCAATGGTTGTGCACCACTTATTTTAACTTGATGAAAATACTTGAAGGTATTAATACGTAAAAATCTATTTCTTATTATAACAAAATCCATTTGAAGTTTCCGAGTTAAATAATTAATATTTTGTTTTGTACAGTAATTTTTACGAGTTCTTCACACGTCGAAGTAGGAGACTCTGAATAATATTCTTTCAAATTAAACCTCTTCTTTTGGTGTCAGATAGTAAATAAAATAGCAAACTCAAATATTTATGCACTTCATTTGTATTTCTCAATCTTGCAATTAACACTTAATGTACAGAAGTGTTTCAACGTTGAAATTAAGGTTGGTAATTTTTATATAGATATAACACTTTAACAAACTTGGTTGAAATGTTTGATTTCCTCTTTCTCCTACATCGATTTAGTTCTATTATTCTCATATTACACGTAAAAGCTTTTTTGCGTCATTAGATTCTCCATTTAATTTGTGAAAATTTTATTTAAAAAATTATTGATGATTTACGGAACCCTTCCTTGATATTTCGAAATATTTGAACCCACGAAAGGATAGTAACTTTCAATTGATATTACTCAAATTTGATACTATTAAAGTCAAATTCGTACTACATGATTTCAAAGACGATTTTATTTTTTATTTTTAGAAGTTAATAGGTTCCTTAACTTGTACCCCACTAATTAGCTTTCCACTTTTTGAAAATCGAAACCTTGGAATATTTCGACCCTTTGTAACTCTTCCTATAAGTGTAATTGAAAAATTAATGTGCAAAACGCTTAATATTGACCAGTTTTAAAATAAAGATCGTTTAATTACATCATGTCTTTAGCTATAATCATAATCATGTCCCTGTTATAACTTACGTATTAAATACATGCTTAATATTAATTTCTTTATTTTTAAAATGTACTGTAATATTATGGTATTGGTTTCTGGTGACCAATGACCTAGCGTCACACTACCGGAATCCAATTTTTGTGAAACCTCTCGAACGAATCTTGTCTTTAAAAAAATACATTGTTGTGAAATTGTTGCATAAGATTAAAAAATAAATAAAGTTTTACCTCGTATTGAACTGTTACACAGTATTGCGGAATTATCTTCTGTTAATATCTCTTCTTATGTCTTACGTACTTTCCGGTACCAGTTGATACGTGAATTGTCAATAAACTACACAGAGTCCAGGAGCACTTTTTGAACTAAAAAATCAAATTCGGACACTGACCTGAATATCGTTCCCTTAGAATCCCGGTGATATGTTAATTGAAAAATCAAATGTAGACGAAACAGAGTGCCGTATACCGTTAAGATTGAAGTGTCTTAAATTCTAAAAGTGCGCTTTTTTTGTAATTGCAGTACCTTTCCCATTAAATGTTAATTCTTTGAAATTCACGGAGGAAGATTAAACTCAAGAAAAATTTGATCTGGAACACATTTCAAGAAAAATATTTGCGGGGAACGTCACTTCACCCTGTAACGCCAAAAATTTATTTCTAGTGCATGAGTGTGTCGGCATACCAGTAAAACCGAAATCGCCTGTGCAAGAAATAAATAATATGAAATTTGTTGAAAACTATGTTTCATTAATATATGCTCATCTAATTAAATTCGATGAAGAATCTATCCGTTATCATGAAACAAATACACATTTTTAATAAAATCAAAAATTGTTTATGATAATCTATTGATGTCACGGAAATATGTTCGCAAATCATCTTCATGTATTGCGTGTGAACTGATCTGATCTTCGCCGTCGCGGTTCCGCAAAATTCAGAGGAACTACCGCACTGCAACCCGTAATAAACGAAAGTATCACGGTTTAGCATTTGAAGGGGTAAGAAATGACGTCTTCTTGCCTTAAGCGAAATAATTGTATAAAAACACATACACTAAGAAAAATAGAAAACGAAGCACATAAAAGAAACTCACATATTTGAAGGAACAGTTTCGGTTCGCGCCTTCTTCAGTCACATGGAGAATCACGTTTTGTTGACTGATGAAGCGCGATCCGAAACATTTTCTTCAAATATGTGAGTTCCTTAGTTCATAATACTTATGAATTGTGAATGATAAAAATCTCACAATATTATATTTAATTAACATTAATTTATATCACATAGTTTTTAATATTAGGATTAATATGTAGTCTTGTTATATATGTATATAGTATGTAGTGTTATATTGTAAAATTAGGTACCATGAAGTTATTTCGATATTTTATTGAACGTTACGTCGCGTCGTGAGCAACATCCTGTACGATATGTGTTAATGAATCTCAAGCAACATACCATAGGTGTAATAATATTTTATCAAAAAATTCCAGGTACTTTACTTGTTTTATTATGTTCTTGTTACATTTTAAGGTATTTTTCTTAATTTATTTAAAATAATGCTATTTTGTAATATTATTTTGTTATTTTTATTCATTACTGGCGTGTATTTTACTTGTATTATTAGTTCTGTGTCCCGAAAAACATTTATTCCGTATTGCAACTGTGAGTTGTAAAATACTTTTAAATAATTATATTTCCTTTAATGTCAATCATATTGAATTTACTTTTACCATTTTACTATAGTGTGTTATACTGTTATAATGCTTGATAGTTTCTATTACAAAATTTTATTTTATTTTCCTCCAATTCATTGGTACAGAGTCACCTTACACTTATACACCCTACTTTTAACAAAGACGTAACAATGTAGCAACTGAATAGCATTTGTTTATTACAAAAATTTCAGCATTGAAGTTTGTTGTAAGTTATGAAAATTGTATGAAAGCACTAGTCATTCTTGTCGTGTATACGGTAAACTTGACTGAATAAGTAATGAACAAAAATTTCTTTGAGTGAATATTGTGACTTTATTGCTTTGTTATTAACTAATAACAATATTTAAAAAATAATTGTTGTAAAAAAAATATTTTTTCAAAAATTAAAAATAATTCTATTTAATTACTAAGGGGAGGGAACCGAATACTCACTCCTATGGGAGCCACTCACAATGAAAACACAACAATCTGGTGTTCGAGCAATGAACAAAACATTTTATTATTCATACTGACGCTTAATACACAATATACACTACACTGGAAAATTATTACAACACTACACATAACTTCGCCTACTGCGCTTGCAACGTCCTTTTACATGGTACTCACCACTCGTCTTGTCAATTGGAGGTTCCTCTGTTCTTTACCCCCTCCTCACAATTAATCACTTTAATTGTAACACACGGCCTGCTGACATTTATGTCACAATTTGTAGTTCACAAGGCCTAAAATAACATTACAATTCCCTTCTACACTCTTACACACTACCCAAGCTGTCTGGTGATGTCGGACGAGATGAAGATCTGTTCAATTTTGTGTTAATGATTTAGAGACTCGTTCTTTGTGCCACACTGATGTTCGTTCCTTTTCTATTTGTCTAAGCGATCTTTTTCATCCCAGTCACCTTCTATGTCCGCCACATTTTGGAGTTTCCCGACTCACTTCGCCTTAATTTGCTTTCGTCTTTAGCAACATTTAATATTATTAACTACTCACTGTATGAGTTCGCTTCACATATCCTCTGACGGATTACAGGAGCACTTCCCTTCGATTGTCTAAGCTATGACGATGCCTTCTCTGGCTTGCTAATTGGCTGAAATGACCTTTATTGGCTCATTAACTCCTAAAATGTTATGCCTTCGCATTGTTCGAATCCCTCACTCGTTTGTCCTAACTTGTTGCACTGTACGAGTCATATTGGTTATTTTAATCACCCGTTTTCTGTTGCCCCACTCTACAAAAAGGAAATCTCGTAAATTTTTCACTGGCTGACTCGATAAATAAATTGTTGCAATTTTATCACTGTCTGTCTCAGCAAATAACGGTCGCCAATATTTACACTACAATCGAACAACAATGAACTCCCTCAAATTCGTCACTGTCTAACTCAACAAATGAATTGTTGCAAGTTTATCACCATCTGGTTTCAACAATTAAACTGATGCAGAATTTTTCACTGTCTCACGGTCACAAAATACACTGTCTCAAAATGTTTTACATCTCAACTGTCACAAATACACTCTCCCAAAATTTTTCTCATCTCCTCCGTCAGAAATACACTCTCCCAAACTTTTTCTCATCTCCTCTCACAAATACACACTGCCAAACATTTTCTCCTCTCTCCTCTTTTTGCCTCTGTGCCCTAATTTTTTATAGATAATTTTGCGTCACGTGACGTTCCCCCTCTTAACAGTCCTTGCTTCTGCTGACAGATCTCGGTTCTTTTCCCCCTCTTAATTTTAATTGGTAGTTTCCGAAAAGATGTATTTTGTATTTTCCTGTTTCCAATCATTCCACTTGACTCTTCTCCCCTTTATATTTCATTGGTTGCACCCTCCTCTCTCTACTTCTAAGATTATTTCCTCGAGATGAAGGTCTGTCGGCAATTTTGTTATTTTTGTCCCTGTACATCTGCGCGGGCGGTATGCTTCTAAAGACCTCGGTTTTATTGTTTTATTGCTAGGCGGCATTCGACATCGTCCCTTTCTAGCTAGCATTTGTTCTGAGCGTCGGCCCTTCTTTTTGAACCCAAATTTTATTACATTCTTTTGAATTTTTGCTATCGTGTGTTATGGCCGAACCCATGGTCCCAAAATTTCACATTTCTAAAGATTCTTGTTGAGACTCGTTATTCCCCAAGAGACATGTGTCGCGAATCTTTTTTTGTTGGCCGCTTCCCTCACACGTACCCCCACGTTGCTTGGGAAATAATATTCCCTAACATCCGCTCTTATTCTTTAAAGATTCAGACTAGCAGGCTACTAAAACATGTGTCCTGCTTCTTATTTCTTTTGATCTTTTTTTAAATAAAAGTTTTTATTGCGTTTTGTTCTAAATTTTGCCCCTCGTCTTTCTAAAGATTCCTGTTCAAACTTGTGTGTTTCTGAACACGTGTCCTGGTCTCTACTTTTGATTTTTCCAAATAATAGTTTTTATTGCGTTTTTGTATTCCAAAACTTTCTACTGAGCTTTTGATGTAGCACCGCCTTGCTAAGCTTCAGACCACTCAAGTCTCTTTCAGCGAGCTCCCATGTTGACCCATACTTTTTATGTTAATATTTTGAGAACGCGTGATTGAATTATTAATCAATTCAATCCACGGTCTCAATGTATAATATAATTTTTTGTTGTGTAGTGAAATATTATCATAGGTTATGAAGTATGGATGTTCAAGAGAACTTCGTTTTCAAAATTCACATCGATTTCCTCTTTAAGAAAAAACAGCGAGATGTTGCTATATATCTCGACCCATTTTAGATTCACCGTTTGAGACAAAGTAGGGACGAGAGATTGACGAGGCGAGATGCACCTCGAACGGACAGCCTTCACTCAAGCTCTTGCCGAATAAGCGTACTCGCTCGCTCACCCTCCACCATCGGTTGGCACCCCTGCGGCGGGCAGGAGCGCGCCGGGGTATCCTCCGGCGCGCGCGCGGGCGGCCGCGGGAGGCACCGCGAGGCCTCTTTGCGCCCCCACAGTGTGTCCCCGGGAGTGGCGGAGTCCCGCAGCAGAGGTTGCGGCCGGCCGGGATTACAGCGCCGCCACCTCACTCACCCCCGCCACACCCGCCCCCGTCACTACCGCACGCGACTCACCACCTTGCTCTTTCCACTCCTCCCCACACCCTTCTGCTCCTTACTACAGATCTCACGATGAAAGGAAATTTCTTGCAGATGCAGGTGAACTGGAGTGGCACATAGAACTCACCCTAGTTGATGATTGTTTTAATCCACTAGTTAATTTCTAATGGGTTTACTTATTGAGATTGTGTTAGAAATAAATCGTTAATTATCACGAGGGACTAGATATTTGGACAAAGGAAGAAGCATATTGAAAGTGTAAATATTTTAATTCACGTATGAGACAAATTTGACTACAAATCTAGTGTATCCAGCCTGCTCTTGCAACTGGTAAATTTTCATATTAGCCATGTCATGCAAACTAATGAATGTAAACAAATAACGTGTATCAACTGACACTCAATAAGTTAGGTGAAACTTTTTTCCAGATATTTCTTTACTTTATCCCAGTAACCAAGCGTCATGTTAATGTGCAACCATCATGCATTTCCTTCTACAACAATGGAAGTTAGGAAATGGCTACTAGGGAGGGGGCAAACCATGGAACCAACTAGTACATACGTTTATTGTGTGCACACACTACTGCTCCACAGCTATTCTATACCGCTTACAAAGGAGACTAGTATTCCACAAAGAGCTGTTTCGTGTACAAGGATACCCGATATTTGTCCTCTAGCGAGACGAGAATATGCAGGATGCTCGCTTAGATTTGAAGGTTCTCCTTCATGATGTAATGGAAATATGCATTTCTGGAGTTAATATGTGACATGGATATTACTGTGAATACAACATTGTATCAATAGAGGAGAATAAATCCTAGCTTCACTTCTGCTACAGCGGTACATCGCCCATTATGAGAATCATTAGAGAGAAACATTTTTGATTCATATATTAGTATACGTCACATATAGTAATATAAACGGAACAACTCTTTGTTTATGATTTATTTGATATTTTTCTTCGTTTCATCAGTACGAACGCACTATGCATTCTGTGATGTGACTTTCGACTAACGGTAGCGTGAAACTGTGGTCTTCCTCGTCATTAGAGGATCTTTACGTCGTATCTGTTACGTTTTTACCAGTTTCTGCTCACAAATAATTTATTTTCTTAACTTATGTCACCTAATATTGACATTACCCTTACCTACTGACTATACCCTTACCTACTGACAAATGTATTAAAGAGGTACCGATGTTTTTGTCCATCGAATGCATTTATGAACTTTCCAAAATACTACAATAAAGAGAAAAGTAGTTGGCAGCGCACCGACATTTCACAGTACGTATAAGACAAGGGAAACGCCAGCTGAAAAACGCATGCGATGTAGTCCGAGCAGGGAGAGAACTCTTTTTTCTTCGTCAGGACCATTCCCATTACCCATTCCTCGCCGTGCCACTTTTCCCCGCGGCAACTCTAGCATGAATCTCCCTCCCCCCGGGGTGTAACACTTTTCTGTCACCACACGCCCGGAAACTCTTGCTCTGTCGATTTGCATCGCTTGGGTCTACGCACCATAAACTATCTCACAGTTCTTTTTTTTTGCTCTTTGAACGTCCCCTAACCTCAATTAGTCGTCGATTGCGCAGTTTTGTCTCACTCCACTAGACTCTAATTCCACTCATTCAGGTTTCCATTTGCCGACCTCCGCTCTTGGAGCTAGTGGTGTTCCTCTATAGATTCCTTCTCATATTTTATTAGTTTCAAATGCAATCCTTAAAATAGTAATGAAAAAATAACTACTCTTATGTCAGTGCTTTAATGAATTAAATAATATATTCATAGATAATTTTTAAAAAACTCGTATAGCATCCAGCTAGAAGACAAAAGAATAATTATGAAATCACTACTTCATTTTCCTAATAAGAAAATATGTTTGAGATAGTTTAACGCTAAGCATAGTCCAAAATAAATGAAAAATTTTCTGTAATTTCAAGTGACGAAGAAATATAAATTGTCACAGCCAAAAGAGATTAAATATTAAAAGGGTTTTAAAATTAATTGAAATAATGCTGTCTTTGTGCACTAAGCCAACAATAATTTACGGAAAATGCTACAATTAACCTATAAGTTTATGGAGTAATCGAGTCTCATCTTGGTAGTTACAAGGTTTTCAAGAGTTGCAAAAAAAACGTAAGAAGAACTTTAGTTTTATTCCACTTCATTCTTCAAGCCAGGTTCACGAGGATACCTTTCTTCCATGAGATCCAGCTCCACATTTGAATGCGGTGCCTCTCCCGCGACCACTCCACATCTCCCTAGACGGTAGCATTTCTCCGTCAGGACGAGTGTTCTTCACCGCTTCTTCATAAACGACTCGCGCCTTCCTCGTTTTTATTCTCGCTCTGTCCGCTTCCCCGCCACTTAGCTGCTTGCCCGCGCCGCTCCCCGCCTCTCCACCCGTTCTCATTCCTCGAATAGGGCTCGCTTGCCGCCGATCTCACATGTGCTCCTGTTAAGTGAGTGCCACGAGAACGCTTTCCACCACATCACAGCACGCTCGGAACTGCTTGAAACGCGCACGCTCCATTTCATTCTTTAATCGCATTACGTAATTCTACAGATGTTTCTGCCTCTGCTTACGTCGTGAGGAATGAAGTCGGGATGGTGAAAAGGTAGTTTATGAAGCAGTTACTCTTTCACATTTTTATGACTTTATGACGGGGGGGGAGGGGTTAAAACCGATATAAACCACGGATTTACTGGACATGGGATGAGAAAGACGTAATAGAAAGCTACTATACTGAATGATGTTTGATGCTACTAGTCAAAGAAATACATTTCATAAAACCCTTTTTACTGTTTTTATGATTTTAAAGATTTGGAGAAAATAAAAGTTAGCGAGAAAAATTGAAATGATGAAAAAACTGGAATACCTTTTCTGGCACTAAAACATGATAAGGCTACTTCTCGTTTTTCTGTGGATAAAGAAAACATATATTCGTTAGTTGTGGGTTATCTTTTACACAATGTTTCATCCATAAGAAATATTCAGATGTTTTGATTTTTCTATGTCGCTGACTTTTCTTTACAGAAATAAAAAGAAAATTGATGAGTTTGTTAGTTAAATATGTTAATAATATTACGTCTCTTAAGCAATGATACTTAAATGTTATGTCAATCAAGTGCGAAACTCAATAGGGAGAAATTTGAAGCAGGATTAATTTGCTCACAAGTAAATTATTTTGGTTATTATTGGAAACCTAGACTCTTGATAAGCTCCGCCATAATACTAGAAATAATTATTTGCGTTGATTTAGAGATACCACAGTCAGTAATAAAACGGAGGCCTAAGTTTTTAAAAATTAATTGATGTTTCAATATTTTCAGACCCAAAACAAAGCTTGGAAATTACATTTCTAAATGAAGTGTAAAGAATTCCTCATCCACAGTCCCTAACAAAGGACCTTTTCTTTACTCCAGGCTTGATTCTAGTAGGTGTTCTTGTTCATAGTAATAATATTCTGCAAGTGCGAAAAGAAAGAACCTCCTGGAAATTACATGACGAAATTATTAAAAAGAAACAATTTCAGTTATACTTTTAATTTGCGTTTTTTAAAATTCCGTTCAATTGCCATGAACCATTCACCGGCTATCGTTTCCCTTTGACTCTTCAAGAATTCTTTTTTCATAAGGTAGTATTTGAAGTCAGAGTGCTACTTGAAGTGTGAAGAGCATAGATAAATAAGCACTAAAAGGAATGGTATGCAAGTAACCCTAACAGAAAATTTCCATGAGTACGTTTTCATAGGAATGTCGCAAATACTAGTAACACTTCCATTATTTGGTGGGTATGGGGTACTTAAGATTATTCAACAGACTATTTAGATTATTCAACATGGCCGATTCAACAGATTTACTGACGAGTAATTGAAAACACATATTTATAACATAAATTGGGTTCAAGACGGGAGTAAAATTTGCCCGGTGGGGGTAAAGAATTACCATGGAAGGGGAAACTTTGCACTCGCCACCAACGCGGCACATTCAGAATTTTCCACGCATAGAATATTCTAGAACTTCCGACCAAGACAAAATACAAAATGACACATTTATTGTGTGGGCACGCGCGAACATAAGTCGCGTCTTCTATCGGCTACCGCAGTGGTCTCGCTGTTGTCTCTTCCTTCCTGAATGCGAGACATGCGCGCACCACCGAG
The DNA here is from genome assembly GCA_002313205.1 of Laupala kohalensis. Lineage (NCBI taxonomy): Eukaryota > Metazoa > Arthropoda > Insecta > Orthoptera > Trigonidiidae > Laupala > Laupala kohalensis. The sequence goes on along the minus strand of NNCF01132544.1, from coordinate 75,453 downwards.
ATGGCATATAAGAATCCACAGACTCATGGGATATAAGAACCCACGAAACAATAAAATAATGTAATAATGATTTAAAACAAATAATTTAAAAACATGAAAATTATTACCTAAGTTTACTATAAATTTAGAATAATAATTTGGAAATCATGAAATTTAGATTAATTGCGCTATCACTCTAATTTGTTATAAAAAATGTTACCACGTAATAGGAATGTTTTAATTATTGTATAATATACTTTGTTGTATTCGGATTTTCACTGAATGATGTTGAAATCTGAAAGTTTGCTAAATATCTCTAGTGATTTCTGTGATTTTACTGCGTCATCTACCGACACTGAAATTCTAGTATCGTATTCCAGTAGTGGCAGATACCAAATAAAAAAATGCACACAAACGAGTAGTACGCTTGAGGAAGCATTATCGACATGGATTGCTGACGTCTTCATAGAGATATATTTAATTAAATTTTCAATCAGTTTGTAATTTTGGTACAGGTAAGACCTGATATGGCAATTTTGTAAGTGCGATTTACGGGGTGAGAGAATGCGTTGTGTACGCTGAGAAATGCCAGTAGAGTTCTGGAATATATTATTGTTGTTTTTTGTCACAGTGTAGTTTTTTAGTTGTTATTTTAGTAAAACAAGTCTTTGCTTTTGTAATTTTTGTATAATATGCTCATCAGTATTCAAAATAACGATAAGACATGCTCATAAGTTATATCTTAACATTGTTATAAAATACGTATTTTTATCTCTCCATTTTTTAGGGAGTGTTGCAATATTTTTTTTTTTTTAGTTTTAATTTTCCTTTGTAAAAAGAATTATTATTTGATTTTTTAAGAGAGCTGAAATAATGTAGTACTCTAAACATTCTTGTCAAAATAGTCCCGAGGACAGTGTGATCATGGCCGTAACCCACGTCAGCAATAAAGAAATAATAATATGTTAAAAGCTGCCAACATCACTTCTGACACATATCCGAAAACATATCGAACAGAATCTCTGAAAAACCATTTTCCTGCACACTTTCACATTAGCTGAATTTTTGATGCCATAGAAACAGTTTCGGGTAGTGACCATCCCCCCGATTGAGCTCTCTGTTCTCCAACAAATTGAGGGCACTCATTAATTTACTCGGGCTACTATCAGGCGGTTTTGTAATCCGTCTTAACTGCGTGAGGCTGTCAAGTCCCACACGGCGCGTGATGTGCCCATTATCTTCGGCACTTCGCTGTAATCGCACTGCGCTGTTCGCCGCCACTAAGGCGTCGTTTGTTTGAAAGGTCGTTAGGTATCGCGGAAGATGGCCACTCTCGGCGAATACGGTTGCGGGAATGGAACAGAAGCCACATAGATTCTGATACCTCGTAAACGACAATTTCCGTGTTGTTTGTCAACAGGCAACGGAGGGTGAGGATTGCTTGAAGGGAAATGGTACAAATCGTTTCCTTCTCAACATAATGGTCTCATATGACATTACTGCATTAGTAAATAAGTTTAACAAGAGTTCCTCTTGATTTTTGAAAAAAAATCTTTTCAAGCACTTTTTAGATAATCCAGCATAATACCACATCCAAGACGTAAAGTACTAAAGTTTACATAGAAGAAATATTCTTACCAATTTAATAAATTGGAGTATTCATAAGCTATATATGCTTTCATTAAATAAAATCAATATTTCTTTTCTGAGTATAAAGAGGAATTTTCTTGATTTAAGGTAGATCATGTTTACGAAGTATTAGAGGTAAACAGGAAGTATGTTCCATCAAAAAGTTTTATTAGCCTAAATTTGAAATCCAATAAAGAAATTGATCATCCCTTTTTCATTCTCTATAATGAAAAATTCAATTGTTTTTCAATTTGATTTCGGCAATTAACTTTGTTGACACCCACCTGATAACCAGAATTTTGATGCATCATCATGTTAAGAGGCAAAAGTGTGGATGTCCAGAAGATTAAAACTCATTTTCAATAATCCTGGACTACAAATAGAACACTTTAACTGACAAACATCGGTTTTATCTCCTTTTATACTTCGCCTTAAGGACATTAATATAAAAAAATTTATTTTAGAACATCTTTCGTAATCAAAATAGCGAAGTGAAAAGATCTTTTATGGAGAGAACGAATTTTTATCGATCCTTTCATGTGTTTTAGAGCTCTTTCTGTCAATTTGATTGCTTGTCTTTAAGTCTTCTCTAATGTTCCACGAATACTTCAGATTATTACCTGTCATTATAAACGTCAAATCCACATCGTAGAAATTTAATTCTAACGACACTTAAGTTGCACGGAAAATGGTAATAGAGTTAAAAGCGCCTTCGTCACCCGCGTTAACTCACTGACGTCGGGACGATCACGAACCATGTGCTCATGCGTTTGGCAGCCGAAGCCAGGACTTCCAGGTGCCGAGGCGGGCTTCCAGGCAAAGTGTTTCCGCTCTCGGTTGCACCCGGTAGGCCAAGGCTGCGAACATCTCTCTATCTCTATTGTCTCCAAGAAATATTTTCCGACATTGCAATAAATTTGACGAATGTTTTGGTTCACTGACTGATTCAAATAAATTGAAGGAGCAATATTAAGACGGAAAGACTTGTTAACGTATAATTACCAAAGTATTAAAGAAAATGTTTATAATACAAGGTTTATAAATCATGTATGGAGCAGTGTATTTAACTGTCGAAGTTTTAAAACATATTTGAAATGATTTATTTATTTATATATATATATATATATATATATATATATATATAAAATGATAAATNAATGATTCTCGATAATATTCTCTCTATTTCAAGAAAATTCTTTCTTGTTTTAATCATCCCTGCTCTTCCATAATAGTGCTTTTAGACTTTTAATATAGTATTACGTGGAAATGTATTAACAAATGGAGCTGTATTCTTTGCAATCGCAAAATATTGCATCGATGGCTACATTGTTAAACAAATAATAGCGCCAATATAATTTATATAAAGTTAATTTGAATTATTGTGGCAAGATTATATGTTTATACCAAATCGTATTAAAATCAACGTGATTTGGAATTGATGTTCCCGTGTGAGCAACTCTCTAGTCACACGGTCCCTTTCCGTACGTTCCCTAAATCGAGTTAAGTCCAGCGGAATGTCAATAAACTTCTAGATATCTGCACTTTTCCGAAAATGAAGCCCTACAATCAGGTTAAAGAGATTCTCGGCGAGGAGTGTCGGAATCTGCGCCGTGAGCCAACCGTGGTAGCGGCGACGGAGGCGGGGACGGACAGCAGGGAACGTCGTCGTGTCGCGGGCGTCGCGTCGGTGGTGACAACGGCGCTCGGCGCCGTAGCACGCCGGAAGCCCGACGCGCGGTTGTTGTCTTAGAGGGCGTACCCGCGCCCCGCCCGAAGTGAGAACGACCGATGAGGCGGGGTTCGCGTGGGGCGGGGAAGGGGGCGCGAACGCTGCGGCTACGGCGCCGCCGCCTGCGAGACAGACGCGAGGGAGCGGTTACCTTGGCAACCAGGGAAAAGCCAGCACGGTCGCTGACAACGCCCCGGTCCCAGCCGCGGCCCGGGCGCCCCGCCCCACCGCCACCCCTCGTCGTCGCCATCCCCCGCTTACCCTCGCGGGCGCGCACTGGCCGCGTGCGGACACCGCGATCTTCCTCTCGGAATCGATGGACGCAGGGCTGAAGAGTATGTGGAGTGGGGAGAAGGGCAGGGGGAGCAAACGGCGCTAATGAATTGGGACGTCGTATTTGGCACCGTGACTGACTCGGGGTCCTCGGCCACCACATTTCGGCTGCAGGATTATTTGTCGGTCGATCAATAAACGAAACAAAGCTAGATGAGGAATCGGCGAATGTTCGCTCGAGCGGAAACAAGTCATGCGGTGGCATCGCAACGTGTCGACCGCCGCTGGGAGCAATGCGCTCGCTGACGCAGACGGCACCGTGGCTCCACGGAAGACGGTCCGTGGCTGGACGGACGCTGCGCCCGCGGCCACATCGATCGGCGCGCCGTGTTTACACACGCCGCGACTGTGTTGGCGGGGCAGAGAGGCGGGGTCGCGAGAGGGGCGCGCGGCGCGTGGCGCCGGGGACTCACCCGTAGTGGCAGCGTTGAGGTGAGCGGCTGCCGCCAGCAAAACGCCCATGAGCGCTGCGAGCGCGAGGCCGGGCGCGCGTGCGGGCCGGGGCACGGGACGCCGCTGATGCTGCTTCCGAGGCGCCGGAGCCGAGCGCACGCCTTGGCAAGCGCAACGTGGCAGTCCGAAGCGCGCTTCCTTGCTGCCACAGCTGCTGGTCGTCGCCGCTGCAACCGCAGCATCCACTTCGGGCGCGTGCATGTTCAAGAGCGCGAGCTGCGTCGGGTGGTCGGTGAAGGGCCGGTGGACGCCGTCGAGGCACCGCGACGCATGCCGGCGGGCGCCGCCGCTGCGTCCGTCCCGCGGCTGCGGCACAAGTGGCCGGGGCCGGGACCGCCGCCGCCGCTCACGTGCTCGCTGGCTTGGGCCGCTGCCGAGGCGTGTTGCGTCCACGTCGCGCTGCCGCCGTCGCTGCCACTGACGCTGTGCGCCGCTCGCCCGGGTCGCCACTGGCAGCGGGGCCGCGCCGGCGCCGCACCCTCCCCGCCACTCGCCCCGCTGCCACCGCCCTGCCTCAGCCAATGACGCGCCTGGGGGGCGGGTCGACGCGTAGAGATTTTTCTATGCAAGTGCATCCAACGGACGGGTGGACGGACGGGCGGGCGGGTGGGCAGCGGAGAGACTGGGCACGCGGTACCTTGGGTGGCGGAACTATACCCCCGCTCCGCCCGCGACCACCTGGCCACTCTCCCACTCCCCGCCCCAATACTCCTTCCCTCGCTTCTACCCTCACACGCGCCAATTTTCACCCTCGTGGCCGCAACTCGTCTCCGTTCCTTCACGATTTCAACACACATTGCTAGCGAGAGTTAACATGTTGTTTAGGTTTTCCGACGAGAGGATGCACTTCGCGTGGTGAATTGTACTTAACAGATAATTTTGAGGAAAAAACCTAAATTTGATTGGAAACAAATATAATTACAAATACTAAAATTAGAACTTAGAATTTGTATAATCATGTAAATTTGAACCTTTTTAATACTTATATGCCAATAATTTAAAATTTCCGTGTAATTGTAATGTATGTTTGTTATTTCCATATAAAAACCCATAAATTTTGTTAACTAACATCGCAAGTATGTTAGTTAGCACGAACTAAAATATATCAGAAAACGTCGAAGAACCTTTTGTCGGGGAAAGAATGACATAAAGGAAAGAAAACGAAATCGACTTGATTTTGCAATTATCCCTTTACACTACTCCATATTTTCAAAAATTAAAGAAAAATTAAATCGTCTAAAAAATATGAAAAGTTAGAAAATGGAAAATGTTTCATGATGATTTATAAAAGCGGAAATTATTAAAATGCATTGCATTTTTAATGTTTCTTATGTTATATAAATATAAGTTATATAAAGAGGAGTGTTGTTTTTATTTCATAAATAAATATAAATTTTTGATAACATGACACGAATATTACGGAAATCTTGAAAACGAAACGACTCGAAATGTTCTTGATGTATATAAATGGTATTACAATACAAGCAAGTCATTTCTGAGTCAACCACCTTTTTGATGCACAACGAACGAAACTCAAAGCAAAGAAACTCAATAGAAAGCAAAACTGACCATTTATTTTATTTTATTTGGACTATACATAAAAATTTGATTACTATAAGATCAGTAAACGTCCTGTGTTAATTAAAATACTACGTTCAGTTTTAACAACGAATCGCGATCCTTAGTAGCAAAACGCAAAAGAAACGGAAATTACGGAATGCAATAGACCTAAGTACCCCAAAAAATGATTCATACCTTTCAAGTGCAATAGTTTGAATTATTTGACTTTAAATTGCTATGGGGATATGTCCTTTTTGATATCCCGGCAAAAGTACCAGGTTAACATAGCGAAAAGAAACTTGCACTTGCAATTAGGAACGCAATGACGTTAAAGTTTGCATACCTTGCAAGAATAATTCACCGAAAACTGTGGAAAATACTATTCTAACGGAAATGTCAGTCGTATCACGTTACTGAAGACAATGCGACCCTTGTCAAAGAAAGTGTCAAAATGTATTATCAAGTTTTAAAATCACAAAATATTTGTCCCCATCCAATAGTAAAAATTACTAGAGTGAATTGTTAATTAAGAAGAACAACTTTGGTGAATATTTCCAAGTTTTGCTTTGGCAACTTGTCTTCAGTCAACACGTATACAATACCTGAAGCCACTCACAGATTTATAGGAGGAAACGTTCCAACATACGCCGTCGTCAGTCGGGTTTGTAAGCCCAAATAATCATCCCGCGAGTGTCTTCCAGGTTCACAAATGTGAAGGCTCTTCAAAAACATTTTGTGACTTAAATGAGATTCAATGTATGAAGACGGGATCATTATTTCTAGGTACGATTAATAAGCGTACCATTTGCAAAAAACGACAAACAAATCTTCTCATTCGTTTTCCCGTTTAAGAATGTATATCAATGTGGTAAATCAGTTGATAGCAGCTGTTCCTTGAGATCATGTTCAGCACTTTAGACATAAAGGAAATATATATATATATATATATATATATATATATATATATATATATANTATATATACATACATACATATACATCTAATTCGAATATTAATATTGAGCAATTATTGTGTTCTCCGAAGAGAAAAGGAATAATAGCTCCGCCAGAAAGAGGCGATCTTAAGGTTAAATGTTAACTGAAAGAGAGTTGAAAAATACAACACGAATAAATCTCTGGCTTTGTACCGACGACAATAAAAATTGTAATAACCATATGATTCTCTTTCTATCATGCCTTTCTTTGTCCACCTCCTCCTACGTCTATTCCCTCCTTAAAACAGATTTTGCCTGCCCAAATGGCAATGGCCGCATCTCTTCGTACGTAGAGTAGCTATATAGTAAGAACACTGTGAACGTGCATCAGATACTTAACTTCGAGATCTAAGGCAGTTTATACTTATAATTTTATGGTGCCTCTCCACCTCCAAAAAACCTTTTGGTTTGAATAACATAAAAAAACTGATATGTTCATTACCGTTCAATATGCTCGATTTCTGCGAATTCATAAGTTTCATTCATATTTATGGAAAATACTAAGATTGCTCAACTTACTACTGCTTTGAATTTATTGCGGGTGGAGAAGTTTGCGATATAAAGAGACCATGCAAGAATTTCAGTTATTTATCTCAGTTTTGTTTCCAACAATAACTTCTTAAAAGTACCTTTTAGAGTCTAAGTGACAGTTGCTTTATGGATATCCTTTCGCAGACATCGTTCTTGGTCTTGACTTCGAAGTCGATAAATTTGCAGTAAACAGAAACTTAAGACACGTTCTGTACAAATTTCAAGCGAAATAGGATGGAAACTTAAACGTCCCCGTATCAGCGAACATATAAACGTGTTCTTATAACTTAAAATAAACGTGTCCTTATAACTTATTTAATTCAGGAAAAGTTGGTTAAAAGTTGATATAATTTTTAAAAAGTCCAAGAAATGGGAGAAAAGACACCGAAATATCAGAAACAATACCAACTGACATCCAAATAATATACTCATTCGTAGGAATGAAGGGATCTTTTAGCTAGAGATCTTTTTGTTTGTCCAATATATTTCATGTTACAGTCTTTTTTACGTGGAAATGAATAGACCATATTGTTTGAACTAGTGTTTCTACTTTGTCTTTTTGACTTTTAACAAATTCAACTTTATTTATCATACTATATACAATAGTTATTTTAAAATCTTTCGCTATTTTTCTTAATTCACAATTTATATTATGAATAAATGGTAAAACAATAATTCTTTTACTATATAATTTATCATTTTCTATTTTGTTTCTATTAAATTCATTATTTACTTTCATCTTATAAAACTGTTCTATGGTTCTATTTATTATGTTTATTGGATAAACATTCATTGATAAGATCCTTTTCACTTCTATTATATTACCTATTTAAATCGCTCATGAGATAGATTTTCAACTTTATTTAATAAATTATTCATAATATTCCTTTTCTAAAAGAAGGGGATGTTTGGATTTGAAATTCATTATCCTGCCAGATGATGATGGTTTTTTAAACCAATTAGTTACCAAATACCCATTATTGTTTATTACAGTAGTATCTAGGAAATTTAAAGATTTTTGAGATTCTGTTCCTATAGTAAAACTAATTTCATTATTATATGAGTTGAATATTTCAAATAGCTTATCTTTATCTATTTCTTTTATTATTAAAAAAGTATCATCTACATATCTTCCATAAGAAAGGTAATCAAACTTATTTAAACATACACTTTTTAATTTTCTCATTGCCAATTCACACAATAAGTTACTTAGTATTCCTCCTATTGCCACTCCTTTCTTTGATTCATAATACTTTTCATTGAATTTAAAACTAGATACACTTAAGATAAATATTAGAATTGTAATTATCTGGTCTGTTGGAAATTTTATTTTAGGGTTCATCATACTTAAATAAAATTGGATTGATTCAATAATTAATTTGTGTGGCATAGATGGATACATATATAAAATGATAATAATAAATTTATTGCCAAAAAAGCAGTACAGACTGCGTGTGACCACGTGGAGAACAATAAACTAATTCACTTTCCGGAAGCAAGCAAGGGACCATCCCATAAATTCTGATCAACGGTCCTAAGGCAGAGGCAAAAATTTCAGCAAATATTCCTAGATTAGATAAAAAGTTAGCTGCGAGTTATAATACTAATAGAATGTCAATATGTTTGTAATTTAACACAAAAAATTTATTTTACATGTACAAATTTTTATCGAACTATAGATTATTCTGAGTATAGTGTTTAAAAATCATAAGAATTTAAATAACACTAATTTCATGATTTCTTGTTACCAACACGCCCCTAGACAAAGCCTAGAGAACCTGTACAAGAAATCCGCCTCTACCCGAAGGAAAACCGGAGAAAAACAAGAGCAAGGATGGGGCTACAGAATTAATGTACACAACCGTGCCAAAGTTGAGTACACATAAAACTAAATCAATATGAGCCATAAGACACAACACAATCATGCAAGAAAATAGTTTTTGAAATAGTTATAAGTTATTTAAAAAGTACTATAGCAATGGCGTGTTAAAGTACAAGATGGATTTAACTTTTATTAAAATCAATACGAAACACAATTTGCTTAATTGCGAATTAAGATTGTCGACGTGACAATACCATTTGAGGTTGTCTTTAATATGGAGACCTAAGAATTTTGTATTCGTAACAGTTTGTAATTGTGTTCCGTTTAAAGAAATAGAAACATACGGTAAAGATTTTGTATTACTATTGTGAAATGACATAGATACTGTTTTGTCAGTATTTACAATGAGACGATTTGCATGGAAACAAGTCGAAATATTAGACAAAACATTTTGAACGTTGGCGTGTTTACATAGTAAATTAGTGTCATCCGCAAAAAGAACCATANATATATATATATCTTTTAAATAAGAAGTTAGCCTTTGATGTGGAAGTCCACGAATACCTAAAGAATGCAATTTGGAAAGGCGAATTTTGTGATCGATGACATCGAATGCTTTGGATAAGTCAAGAAAAACACCCTGAGGATTTTCTTCACGGGCAAGAGATGTAGTAACATCGTTTAATAAAGAAAATATGGCGCTTGTAGTGGAAAAAGATTTCCTAAAACCGTGTTGATCGTCAGAGAAAATGTTATTTCTTGATGAAAAATCTAGAAGACGTTTATAGGACAATTTTTCTAGGGTTTTTGAGAAAGTGGGTAGTAGAGATATTGGTACATAATTTCCAACATTAAGTTTGTTTCCTTTCTCGTGTAAAGGTTTCACTTTAGCTCTCTTAAATATGTTAGGAAACACCCCTTCCGATAAAGAACTATTACAAATATTTATGAGTGGATTTAATATTGCGTGGGACGAAAATTCAACAATAAACTCGGGTATATCATCTATGCCTGTTGAAAATTTGTTTTTTAATGAGCTGATGATTCTCATGACTTCACTGGCGTTAGTTTCAGAAGTGAACATAGAATTGGGTATGTGGGTGAATATAATTGGAGGACATTGATTTGGATACATTGAGTTCGTTATTTTACCTACTTCTGAGAAGTGAGAATTAAACAAATTTGCGATGTCCTGAGGATTTGATACGATTTTACCATCGTTGAGTAGAGAAATATTTTCTTCGCGCTTTTCAGAAGTGACGTGTGATTTTTAACAATATTACACATGACTTTCATCCGGTTGTTCGATTTTAGTACCTGCTTGTCGTTTTCCACAACTTTAGCTGCATAGACTACTTTTCGAATAATAGTCTTATATTTACGAAAATAATCATGGAATTCGTGTGGTTGGTTACAGAGTTTTGAAAGATAATATAAACGGCTTTTGTTTATTTGAAGAAATTCTTATCCCTTGGGTGATCCATCTATTGTATTTCTTTGTGTAAATTAACTTGCGTTTTATATGCAAGCTGGAGTTGTAATGTTTTAGGAATATTGAGATAAATACATTGAATTTGTCGTCGGTGTTTTGACAATTGTAAACATCTTTCTATGTTTCTTCACGCAAATAATTTATAAATATGGATTTTTTTATGCCATTAAACTCTCTTGTAAATTTGTAAAGGATTTTAAGCGGTTTTAGTTTATTATTAATTGTCAATACTTGAGCAAGGTGATCGCTGTATCCGGCGATAAACACTTCAGAGAAATACGAGATTCCGTTGTTGACGATAATTTGATCTAGCAATGTTTGAGATGAGGCGGAGAGGCGAGTGTGGTTGTTTATCGTAGTAATAAGGTTGAAGGAGACGATAAGATTCTTGAATCGATTAATTGGTGAATGTGCAGAGTCGGATGTACTCAGGAAATCGATATTGAAATCACCACATATAACGATAGATTTAGTAGATTTATGTGTGGTATGTTACAAAACAATTTCGAAGTTCCGAAAAAATATGTCAAGATTTGATTGAGGAGGTCTATAAATACACAAAAAACAATACCGATGTCGGTCAGATTAACTGCAGAAAATTCGAATACACTACCTTCGGAGAAGTTCTTGTAGCATGGCAGTGGAGAAGATAAAATATCATTACGAACGTAGATACACGTACCTCCGTGGGGATGTTGTCCTTTAAAATTTTGCCGACAGTAAGAACTTGCTAAATAATAATTAGAAATAGCAGTATCATTGATGTCGTTAGTTGAAAGCCAATGAGACATAGCAAATCGAACGGATTTTCGGTTACCAGAATTTCAATGTCTGTTAATTATTTCTTAGATATAATAAATTTCTTAGATATAAATGATAAGTATGGAACATTAATTCCTCTAATTTTTGAACAAATTCAATGCTATCATTAAGAGTAAAATGTTTGTCTTGTTCTAGTTCTAGTAAAGAATTTAGTATTTTTAATTAAAAAAATGTATATATTGTAGGTTGGGCCATTGATGGAGGGGATTACCAATCTCATATTCTGTTCAGGCTTATGTAATTTAATTAATCCATATGCATGTTTGAAATTAGTATTACTTGGATTAAGTTGTTGATGTTGGTATTTTGTTATAATTTCCATTTTTAACCAATCTTGTAAAATCATGTGTCTGTGTGATTTTAATTTTAGTATCATCTTGTTCAATTCTGAGGTACTTATCACTGTTGTCAAGTACTTCCTCTACTTTTTTAATATATTCATTTTTGTTTATAATCACTGTTTGATTACCTTTGTCACTATTAATTAAAACAATATCTTGATTTTATTAATAAAACTTATTGTTAATTCCATATTTTTTATATATAATTTCATCATCCTTATTTAGTTTTTTATTAGTTATATATTTGTATAATATAATGCTGAAGGTATTCCTTATAAATGTTTTTTCTTCACTCTCAAAATCCCTACTTCAATTCCTTTAATACATTCTGATACTACTGTCTTTTGATCATTTTCTTTAGTTACGTAGTTAAAATTATTTCCAAGTTCAAGATCCTGTAAGATATTATAAGGAATTATTCTCTCTGTAGGATTAACAACAAAATTCCTCTTATCACTACAGGTGAAGGACAAGGACATGCTTTTATCAAATTCTTGAGTTCGCTCTTAAGTCTCTTACCCATGTTATATGCAAGACGGGTTAATCTCAATGTTTGGGTACTGTAGAATATTTCTCTATCATTACTGTTTGGACAAAATCAATATTCATATTTAAAGACTTCAATTCAGTTAAAATTTTATTCATTTGCACATAACAGTCTTTTATAATTAATTTCAAAATCCTTATAAATTGTTTATGCTGGAGTCTAAAAAGAGCTTTGCTCATGTTTTCACTAGTCTTAAATTTACACTTATTTGTTCCTCTTATAAATTTAGGAACTACAGAGTTATTTTTACATTCTATTAGGAATTGAATCCTCATATCAATCGATGTCAATTTTTTACTTTCATTGGCCCATCTTTTGAAATACACAGTTATAAATTGAGGAAATTTTGAGAAAAAAATCCGTTTATCTGAAGGTTGGATATCCATGTTGCATATAGTTTGGATAATATAATTTTCACAATATTTAGATTTCGATTGTCTTATTTTATTTTAACAAGTTCATTCACAAACTATGTGTCTTAATTATAGACAATCAATTAATTAACTTTCAGAATTACTTTTTTCTAAATCTTCGTTTAATGAAGTTGTTACATGTTCTCTTTCATTAGACACAGTTAATTAAATGTTCACTTAGGTTTCGAGGTTTATTGACCTCATCATCAGGGTTATTTAAAAAAACATAAAATCAGACACTATAATACATACATAACAACCCTATGTCAATTAACAACATTTCTTCTTTTAGACTCAAGATATTCACAAAATAACTACAGTGTTTCAGTATTCTATAACATTTAGACAACTTATCTACATTATTTACAGAACATACAATTTATTATAACATACCTTGTTATTATAAATTAACTTGTACCATTAACCACATAAACTTGTTTAATTAGTGACCTAGATTTCGGCGAGCCCTAAAGCCCGAATTAAAAGAAACTTATTAAATATATTATAACCTACAAATTTCTTGGTATTTACAATTATTTTTAAATACACAGAAAGGATTTTCTTAAAGCTAATACAAATTTATTTCCAAATCTATGATTATTTTACATTTTTAAACAAGGAAGCACAACTTACTAACCTTCTAAATACTTACAAACCTTCACTGGTATTTCAAAAGATAAGAATGTATTCTCGCTTTAAATTGTTTGAGAGACCCCGCGGAGCAGTAATTTGCACTCATAGTGAGTGATTTTAAAGGACTTCTTTGGTGAACATTTTTCTGAAGGTGCAAGAATATTCACCCACAACGGAGTGAGACTCGATTAGCAATGCTTTAGCCAATAATCATCCGACAGCTTTATTATAGATTTAACTGAAAACATTTTACCTCCCATATTAGAGAAGAGTTTTTTTAAACCCAATCACTCATCAACTTTGATCAACGATTTTGATATATTCAGTTACTGCTTGAAGGGGGTTAAAGTTAAATAGTGGTCAAAAATAGATTTTTATTAAACAAAATTCTTACTGAATTATTTTGATGTAGCGGTAAATAGACAAGCACAAAAATAAAGTTTATTTCTGAAAAATAAGTTTATTCCTTGGGTTATGGAAGTTCAACTTCATGCTTAAACGTAACACCATTAACGAGCAGAAAATTTCGCTTCACCCCGAGCACATTCGCTGTGAGGACGTGTCGTAGATTCTCGCTGAATCCAGTTTTATGAAATTTATTCGCTAAAGATGATGCTACGGACATTATTCAATCAATAACCAAATTTACAACGGATACTATGATCAAACGCTAAGAAGAATGTGGAAGGTGATTTTATTTTATACAGAATTATATTTATTTCCTTTTTGAACTTTGTTTTATTTTTACACTGAGTACGTACTATACCAAAGTAGTTAAATTTTGATGAAACCTAACTGAGAAGTCTTATGCTATGTTTGTCGAATAATCTACTAAATTAATGAAAATGAATAGTATTTTTTTGAGAAGTAATGAATTATTGTATTTTTAAAGATTATACAGAACTCATTTAATTTCCAATCAAAAATTAGATTCATTTCGCTTTATCTAAGAGACAATTAAACCAACCTTCTTTTGTACCGTCCTGGAATAAGAAAAGGGCTGACGAAAATGTTGTAAGTCTCGCGCGCTTTGAGATTTGGATCTGTTAGATTTGCAATGCTATGTCTCCGCGACGGGGAAGAAGCTCCTCACTTTCGTTCGAAATCGTAGGCAAATTTGAAACTGCTTCCATATTTGGCGGACCAATAGAAGACTAGTCCTACCCCTATTAAATCGTAACGAGAGAAAATATTTTATTACCCTCTATTAAATAAATATTTTGTAAATTTTTATTATACACATCTTGGACTTACAGATCGAAAAATATTCTTTATTTTCTTAAATACAACGAAGTTTATTATTCTCTATATTTAAGGGACATCTCAAGTTTTGTTGTGTCACAACGCCGTCCTAGGGAACATAAAACAAATTAAACTTTTCCGTAAAAAAACTTTTTCTTACTGTAAAATCGATAAGTAGATCAAGTTTTGGACAATTTCTTCAGCACGTATGCTTCTACATGGATGATTGGTGTTGAGTTTATAGGAATGATAATATGTCATCAGCTCTCAGTTCAAAATTAAATTATTGTATAATTCACTAAATTAAATTAGACTGCTTCATGAAGTTTTACTTAATTTAACGATATGACAATGTTAACTGAGGATGCTCTGTGAGTGAACGTATACAGTAGAATAGAATACTGAAAGATGCTGTGCAAGGAATAATAGTAAAATTATGGAACTGGAGGTAAAAATAAAATGTTGAACTCACATTTTCAGGGATAGCTGACTCAAAAACCTGTCTATTGATATGTAATGTACGTTGACAGTGTGTTGTACTATTTCGTTCAGTTGAAGTACACAATTCAGAGAGGATAGAGAATTCAAAATGGGGAAAAAATTGTGGGAATAATTTTATACACGCGCTTTTCCGAGGCAATTTGGTTTGAACTTTGTGCCATCAAGAAAACATGTCTAAATTATTATTACAATTGAGTCTAATAATGCGTAAAATCCGGCCCAGCGACCTTCCCTCGCTTGAAAATTACATACGTTACTTTTGTAGTAATTTGATGACTTTCCATAGTCAATACTGTCCAATTCACTCACTGGTATTTTTTGCCGTTTCTGAGCGTAAAGAGATAAATCAAGATTTAGTTGGTCTGGTTCCTTGTATTTAGATAGATATATTCGTATATATGAATCTTTCATTTTGTTTCACATGGCCTAGGCTTCTTCATTCACGCATTGCAACCAATATCATGCTATCTTTTCTTTGAATTCCGTAATATAATCAATATTTCTTCAAATTAAAAGAGATACTCAAATGATTCTATTACATGTAATCATGTTATATCTTAAATCTTGTATTTTAGGATGAAATTATGTTAATTTGTTGAAACCGATCTCGAAAAAAAGCCCGAATAGTTCTCTCATACACTCATTGTTCATACATACATACGGTACCCTAGGCAAATACCGCTCACCTAGTTTTAAATCAATTTCTTTCTGTAAATACTGTCTGCATGAAATGCACAATTCTATATAAAAGTTTATCTCAATTTTATGAATTGAGAAAAAAACTATTCTTGAGGTGTAACTATTTATAATTGTCATGTCATTAACATATTTTTAAAACCTCGTTTGGGCGTCATTAAAAATAGTGTGTTTATTACCGCCCATTCCATAAATAAGATGTTGGGCACAAAAATACATTCATAAGGATTAAAAATCTTATAAAATATACTAGTCACATACAAATTTATTTATTAGAATACAAAAGGAATGTTAGAAATAAAAATTCAACATTAGAAATATCCAACTTCTTAACACGCGTAATGTAACCTGAAACTTCTGTTATAATTATTTTTAACCATTTTGTTAAGATCTGCATTTAATTTTATTAAAAAATATATCATGACGGATGTTTTTAAGAAGAAAAAAAACGATTATGTTAAAGAGGTCCTGAGGCACTTGAGAAACGGCGCGTCATTGACAATATGGTGGTACGAGCTACTTGGATTCGAGCTTACGTGTTTCAATGGATGTATACTATGTGTACGTGAGCTGTGAAGCTGTTTATACGAATAAAAGTACGCTTTCTGTAGTGTGGGCGTTAATTGCCGAACATATCTCTCATGCAAACTATTATTCCACGCGTGATAGTACAGGATTAAAGGTAAGCTGAGCGTTGGCTAAATACTTTAAAATAAATACAATTTAGTTAACTTAGTTCGATAACACAATAACTGTTCTGTACGACGGTTTTAATTTCATAACTCACGACTTTGGATTTCGTTTCGTTTCATTTCATTATGAATATTTTCTCAGATCCGATTTTCTGAGAGATGTGTACCTAAAACTAAGGTTCATTAATACCTAATAATGAATTAGTCTTTGTTGTATTAATCTAATGTAAGTTATTGTCATGATATTAGTGTTCCACTTATATCTTTCAAATTACTATCCTTAAAGCTAATAAAAGTATACGTTGATTATCTGTAATATAGTTGTTCAAATACCAACATACACTTTTATAGATTCTCACAACTTATTTCTGTATATTTTGAATTTCATATGAGAAGCAAATTGGTTCATTTTGTGATTTTAATAAACATCCTAATGAATTCGTAATTCGAATATATTCCCAGTGCGAGATATAATCCATTATTACCTATTGCCTGTTATTATCTCAAAGTGTAAACGCTCTCGATTTTTTCGCAAATGTTTATTGACTTTATCACAAACTCCATTTCGAGTATTTCCATCGGCGAACTCCACTTAAAAAAGATAAAATCACCTTTTATACAATAGATCATGTATATCTATCCTTCAGTGTAGCGTGAACTATAAGATGTTTAAGTTTCATTTTGAAGGAAAATATGTTATACAGCTACGTCTTTCAATTTCACAAAGTTCCATTCTGAGGACTATCTTGAAAAAAGAGATTCTTCCGCTTGTGTTCTTTCATATTTTTAAATTTGATGGAAATAATGTTACTTTAATTAGGATGAGCATTTCAATTAAGATTTTCAAGTTCTAAAAGTTCATCTTGTGATCGTAGTCTGCTAGAGTTTCTAAGGTGAGAGATTTTTCTCCTAATGTTTATATTAATTCCACAAATGCTGTTATTTTTAACAGACATGTCTATTATGGAAATATAGGGGAGAGTAGGACAAAACCAGGTATCATTATTTGATGATGCCCTGGAGCAAATGATTTAACATTATGCGGAAAGTAACGCATTACTCTCCTGCATTTGGATGTACGCTGATTATGACACTCCATAAGAGGAAAGAAAGGCATGATGATCATAAAAAACAAATGCAAAATTATGAAACAGTTTTTTGTTTTGTATTTGTTTTTTGCAAAGGGTGGTAATACCGGGTATACAATTATCGTAGAGAAAGGACACAAGAATTGAATAAGAAGTGAATAAGAACTTAAATGTGTAATTTTACAAGTAAATAGAACACCGTAATACTTAAATAATTATTCTTTCAATGTAATTAGAGCTGTGATACAACGGCAAAAATTGCGGAAATTGTAAATTTGTTGTTCATAACCATTTCACTCCTCGTGTGCCCACTCCTTGTATACAGTACATTGGATTCATTTATCACAGACAATGAATTCACAAACAAACCATAGCGAAACAAGCAGACCATGCATGCTTTATCTTCTAATCACTCCCTCTCCGCTTCTTCATCAAAATCTCAAAAAGATTGTTTTTCGCCTCCATCGTTGAAGTTTTCATTAGCTTAGGTGTTCCTTTTGGACTTTTCTCCTCACCAATAGATATTTTCTTCGTTGGTGATTTGGCTGACCCCTTATTTTTTGGCAGTTGTCATTTGTCTAATATCCTCGTGTGGAAATAACTCAGCTTCTGCGAAGAAATCTTTAATGAACCCGGTTTTGTCCATCAGTTGGTACTTGGTATATCCCATAAAACACTCAGAAGCCACCCTCCCGAATCAGATGAGTGAATGCAATAAATAATACTGGCAAATAACGCGTAAAGCTGAATAAAATGTTGAGATACTGAAATTCATCAACGTTGCGCCTACTTGCTGTGTAGTTCCGAACAATCGCGAATATTGGAGAAAGAATTTTGTGAAAAATCTATTTCACAAAAACCTTCACTCAAAAAGCGGGTTTCACAATCTGTACTTACGCAGAACTGGTGGATAGAGGCTGAAATGCGAGTTATTGACTCGGTGATTAACAACAGAACTAGCAGCACAGGATGAAGGGTACCCGGTATGACCCACCTACTTAGTTTTACCCCACTTCCCCTACACATCAGTATCAGGAAATACCTCACAGTTTATTGTTGTTATGCCCCATTTTTGTTACTAGTATGGTATTACCTGTTATGGATTAGGGGAAAGAAGAAAGGAAAATCAGTCCTAGCCACGATAAGTCTTGCCGTCACTAATCAATCTCTAGAAATGCATACTCCGCCTAAAACTCATTTAACGCTCCACCAATCAAACCAAGTCCCAAGCACTGTTACGCTACCAATCAACGCATTGGTTTGAACCGACGTGCGTCAGTAATTATATGGGATATGAGAATTCCAGCTCCCTGTCGCATCCGCAAGTTCATGTTTCGTTTCCTACAAATGCTTGCAATTCTTCAATTACGTCATTCTGTTAACCGTATTTAACCCCAACTATAGGTATTGTGAAAACGGACAGATGCTATATTGTAGCGCATGGAATGTGAATATAACTTTTATCGTGAGATACCACGGGACCTCTAAGTATCTAGAAGACAAATTTTATTTTGTATACACTTTGTCTATTCAATTTGAATTGTATTTGCGATTTTTTCTGTTTTAAAATATTATTTTACTTTATAACACAATTTGTAACAAATATTTCATGATTTAGTTTGTGAAAAGAACACAGAGGGATGTAAGTATAAGGTCCACCGATATGCTCTACGATTGTAGGGTAAGCAATTGAAGAATATACAAGAAAGGGGGCATATTTCGAAAATAACTCCAGAAAATTAAGTACCATAGTTTTTACATAAATTTTATTAATTATTAAAGTCATTGTAAGATATAATTTAACCTTGTAAGATATAATTTAACTTAATTCGAAAATTTGTATCTCTTGCTTATTTTTTAAAACAGTTAAAACATCTTTTGTTCTTAAAAACAATCGTCGATATA
The DNA here is from genome assembly GCA_002313205.1 of Laupala kohalensis. NCBI lineage: Eukaryota > Metazoa > Arthropoda > Insecta > Orthoptera > Trigonidiidae > Laupala > Laupala kohalensis. Next base: position 56,051 of record NNCF01132544.1, on the reverse strand, counting down.
TAGTATCCATAAGTTACAAAAAACGCACGATTCAATTCAATTTACGCTCAAAAAGAACAGTAAATAGCAGATTTTTTACCAACACAACCGTAATTTTGATTCCAGTCGACTTAATTGTACAATCTTCCCGAATAAATGAAACATATTTCGAATCTACTGCAGTAAAAATTATTCTATTTGTAACATCACAAAATAGGCTACCTCGTGCGGTAATAAATCTCATATCGACCAGTTTATGATTTCGGAAACAAATCCATTTTCACTTATAATATTTCTAAAACCAAAGGAATGAGAATACTTATGAACATTACATTCCAATATTACCAAACCACTAATATCTGTCAATAAGTTTTCAGTAGAGAAGGTTATTAGAGGGGATTTAAGAAGAAATATATAGTATGAATTCAAAAATTGGTGCGACAGATGTCAAGACTACTCAGAGTACTTGGGATGAACGCAACACTTGATGTAACAGTTACTGTTCTTCTAAGAGCGTGCTGCACACTCGATGCTGAAACCATCATTCAAATTATGGTATGTTGAAACCTTCTTTGTAATAACACAAAAATAACAATATAGCTGAAATATTGCGAAGATATAAATTGTTGGTCTGAGATAATTGGCAGGCCATTTTCGTCAAGTAATACTTGTACCAAACATTACTCCCGCAGATGAGTTACGGCATGCACAAAAATCTCTTATGAAAGCATATAACGTCGCATAAATTAATTGTAGACATGAGAGCACGAATGAAGAACAATGTTGAAGCAGGCAACTTGCTTATCAGTTACGCCAACTTGGGACAAGTGATCAACAAGTAGACCGGGAGCCAATTTTTTATCCCCCTTATCTCTTACATCTAAGGAAATCGATGGAGTACGGCTATGGAGTTATTTTAATTATTATTTTTACCATAATTTATCATGTTTTCTTATGATAGAAGTAGTAATAGGTTGTTAAATAAAACGGAAAACAATAATTATAATAAAAAACATTTTTTATTATTAAAAAATATGTAGTAAGAAACAGCGAATTCAAACAGAAATATATAGAAGCGAGACAGTTATTTTTATTTTGAAAATAATTACTTATACATTTACAAAATTTAAATACAAAGTAATGCTGACTTTGCAACTTCAAGATATTGTTCGACCATTTGACATACGTTTACGGGACTGAATAACTCTTGGCAAAGGTGGCTTTCTCCTTTTGCAGTAAACGTAAGTAACCAGTGCTCTTCTTAGCCAAATGAAGCTTAATCAGTCGGTTCCAATAGCGTTTGATGAGCATTGTTCTAAATAAATGTTTGTATTTCAGTCCTTAATAAATGAAAAGAATCCGACGTGCATACTCATTTCATTAAATTACAGTCGAAACCTATGTTTTGGGAAATCAGTTTACATTGGAGTACATCAACAGTTCTTTTCTTTTAAACATATACGCAAACTGTTTCTAACTGTTTTAATTGTTCAGTATTAAAGTCAAAGTTTCACAAAGATACAAGGGCTGTTTGTACAGAATCTTTCGATGCAACTTTCAAACATTGTTTCTTACTACCTAATTTACCGGTAGTAGTGCAAGTGCTTGCGGAATGTAATGCTGGCAAAATATTCCATATGTTTGCACCAAGGGACTCAGCAGCTTGGCATCCTGAAAAATTACCGTCGACAAGAATGTTTGCTAATTTTTTCCAGAAATAAATCGCCAAGATGAATACATCGGTATCAGCACTGTAGATAATAACATGCGGAGACTGAATTCGTACTGCGTGAAATACGTGACAGAACATCTTCGAATCGGCTTCTAAGTGGCTTGATATAAATACAAGTACCTAACAAAACGAAGACTCAACTATTGGGATTTTTTTGAGCGCTTGAAAAGAAAGTTTTACAATCAATAGGAATTTTATTCGAATGTCTTCGAATTACATTTTCAATAATTTGGCCGAAACTCAGAAATTTTTTTTATTGAAATATCGTCAAACCAATCGAATATTAAAATTATTCTCCTCACATTGTGATGCGTAAAAATTAGCAGTATACTTTTGAAAAATACTTCCGCAAAATCACCATAAGTTGAAGAGATGAACTTTTTAACTAAATTTGATGAACCAGTGCCATACCATCAACAATAAATTGTTTGGAATTTTTAATGTCTTGCATAGAGTTTGCATCACAGTTATGATATTTTCGAATTTGAAGGGTGATTTTTGATTTTGATGATTTCCTGTAAAATCCGTCTTTGTCAAAAAGATACTTGCAATAGTATAATATCTCATACGATTCTAAAATTTTTGTGTCAAATCCACATAGAGAAGTCAACATGAACGACTAATGGAAAATTGTTATACCTTGAAAATTCTTGTTGGGAGTATTTGTGCTTGTTTAGTAGGAGTATCTTCAATATTGTGAAAGTCCGTTTTTTGTAGGATTCGATAATTTTTTAGTTTTCATGAAAAAATCGTTCATTTTTGTATGTAGCAAAGAGAGCTTCTCCATTTTCTGTAATATTAAATAAGTAACGCTAGGTCGATTCTTCAGAGAGAGATCGCCGGTGTAAATATTACGAAGCACACAATCTGCATAACTCTTAATTGGATTACAAGTACTGAAACACGTGATGATATTTCCAATATCGTTTTTGTCCGTATTTATCCTGGATTGTGTCAATTCAATATGGTTATTAATGTCACCTGTAGTGTCATATTGTATTCCAATATATGAAGAGAGAGATGAGTGAACTCTATTTTTGAAAGGATACAGAAGCATTGTTTCTTCATTTTTAGTGATACCAATCAAGCCTCCAGTCACTGCAGAAGATTGGTTCTGAGACTACGTTCTAGTGTTCAGTCGCAGCATACTGCATTGAGTGTACCTGAAGTTCGTTTGACGGAATACATTCCTCTCTTTATATCACACATGAACTCTGGAGATACTTTTAACATATATTTTAAATTAAGTGTCACTCCACGGATATAATTAGTGTGATTCATAGAGAAAAAATAAGGCAAAATTTGTCGAGTAGACCTAGTCAGTATATATAATTCAAAATGATTACTTCTTTCGGTCATAATTGAATTCGAAAGAATTTCTACCATTTCACATAAATTATTTGAATATTCATTCTCAGTACTCATGGAGTCTAAACTTTTTAATTTGGAAAAACTCGGCAATAAAATTTTTATGCTGATTAAATTTGTAGGTTTATAATGTTACTTCTTTTTACTTACCTTTTATAATGTGACTTCCCTTGGTTACCTCTTGAAGACAGATATTTATTGCTGCATTTAATGGGGAGAAGAATTCATCTAATCTATTAACACGATGCAAGATAAACACGATAAACCGTTCGGTCTTTTTCCTTATAAATTTACCACTTCTAACGGCATTTTTTATAAGTTAATACTTCACATTTAAAATAGACACTCAGAAACAACGAAAATTGAATTCTATTATGTATGTACAACAAAAAAATATATGTCAGATAAACGTTTTTGTGTCGACTGACGCAAATAAAAACGAAATGGCAAGGTGTGCTATGCTTACTATAGGGGGCGGCAAGGGAATAACAGGGACCAACTTGGATGCCGGCAAGATGGGCCGCCAATAAAGGGAAAATATTAATGAATAATGGGTCATGTAATTTATCAGACCGTTCTGATAACCTTATCGATGACAAATTGTTGAGACGTGACATCAATGAGCAAAGTAATAAATCTCACAATTTCTTTAATAATAGACTAAAGTCCACGACAAACAACTATTTCAAGTTCTTTGCTATTGTTGTAAATTAGAAATATAGGGAGTCATTCCACGCAAGCCAGAATTCCATTTATTAATTATGTTACTGATAAATGTCATTGCTCATATTTTTGTAATGGCGCCAAATTCAAACTGTATATTCACATAAAAATTTCCATTTCTGCAATTGTTCTGGAAGTACTGATGCCGAAAATACCTATTGCTCCGAATTATCTTCCTTACCAGGTCAAAAATGTATTCTCCCAGTAACATTAACCTTTTCTACGGCCGTAAATAAGTCACAGGGGCTTGACCAATAAAAGCAATTTCTTAATAACTTGCCAACGTTTAGATTTTTATTTGAAACCTCCTTCAGGGCTGTTCTTGTTGCATTTTCCACCATTCTATTACAATTATATTGAGTGGTCAAGAACCAGATCATAAGTGCTTGAGGGGTGAAGACAAAATGGTGGGAAATGCAACAAGAACAGACCTGAAGAAGGTTTCAAATAAAAATCTAAACGTTGGCGAGTTATTAAAAAATTGCTTTTATTGATCAACCCTCGCGATTTTATTACAATGACGTACCAATGCTCTTGCTTGCTGTAACAATTAAATACCACACTTAGGGCAACTTTAACTGATAGTGATATTGACTCAACGCAGCGTGGTGCAAACTTTGAGCGTTCCTTTAGCGAGCGTGTTTGCTACCGTGGTGCGCCAGGAGTGTGGTGCTTTAAGTCAACACATTCTTGAGAGCGCGGAGATCCGCGCTCAGGAACACCTTGAGTCGGGGTGGGCATGTATATGCAAATAACTGCCTGCAGATCCGCGCTGTTCCGTCGAAACACTCATTCTGGCCTTTGCCAGTCGTGTTAAGGCGTATTCAATAGGCATGGTAGCAGAAGTATGATTTCCGCGGTTCGATTGCGCGAACTCAAATTGACGGTGCCAAAAATGAAAGTGGACAGCAAAAAGACATTGACACGAGTGAGCAGCAACCTAAATTCTCTTAATGTTTTTATTTCAAACCTAATAAGTATTCATAGTACTTTGTCAAGAAACGAATAGATATCGTACATGAAGGGAACGTCTCAAAAACTATAAAAACAAATTTCCGACTCAGTGATGGAGAAAATTACGAGATATAAAAGACACAAATGTTAATCTACGCAAGTTGTGAGAGTTTTTGGCACCTTACTATCCTCTGACGAAATGTACTTAATGTTTGTGTCTCAGCAGCGCTCAAGGATTTAATTAGGTAAATTAGCGAAAATTTTACCCGCAATGCGACGGACGAACTGAAATACTCGCGAAGCATTCTGGACATTTCTAATTGGTCATTATCCGAAATAAAATGTCCACAACGTGTTGTGGGTAAACAAGCTAGCTCAATCACAGATTGAAACTCGACTTTGAACTTTGCACATCGCGGGTATTTTGTTTTCGCGCAAAGACGTTGCTTGTCGTAGTACACGATGTCCATTTTGTCAATTTTATATTTTTAGGATAGAATAGAATAAAATATATTACTACAGTTTTCTCACTGTGTACAGCATACATAAATAATACATATAGAAATCAAAAAACAGAAAGGTACAATTACATAACAAATACAAAAATACAAATGAAATACACACACAGGACATAAAATAAACACAGAACATAATATTCGTATAAATACATAAGTGGGTAAGACAATGATATATTGAAATACATAGAAATCAAAAACGACAAAGAAAAAATAAATTCCAGTTTTATTAACTTGTTTGCTCCATTTTCCGAAGAATTTTCTTGAATTCAAGAGAGGTTGAAGAGCCTGTTAGAGCTCCCACGACATCTGCAGGTAAATTATTCCAGTCCCTAATATATCTGTTGAGGAACGAGTATTTTCCTCTTTCTGTTTTTTGTTTTCTTTCCCTAATTTCTACCCAATATAGTTGATTTCTCTAATCGCGTTTAACATCCCGTCTCGCTGGTTCGGTTTTACTTATATCGAAGACACACCTCAGTCGCGTTCTTTTTCCACGAATTTGGAGATGTTCTATTTTTATGTAATTATTCCCATTATTACCCATGTTTATGAATTGAATCGCCTTTCCTGAATTTTTTAATCGATTATTTAGGTAAGTTTTTCTTCCGAGGTGACGATATTATTTGGAAGTTACAGGATTTTCTTTTTTCTTCGGCGTCCTTCACCTCGGCGATTACTTCTTTATGCTGATCATAGCAAATTTTAACGTACGACCAGAACCAATTGTTTCAGATGAAGTCTGTAAGGAACCAGCGCAGCCTAGAAGCCATGATGTGAAACATAGACCTGGTCGACCAAAAGGTTCGAAGAATAAAACTGAACGTGTAGGCACTTCGGCTAGGAGAAGGTCAAAATATATTTTACTCAGTAAACTCAGCCAATGAAATGAAAGAGTTTAGCAATCAGAAAACTATATAAACAAAACTTCCTGATGTAACATCAATAATATTTCTGCTGATGTATTCTTAGGGACCATTGAAACATCTTTGGACTCAATGTGTTGACAATTAATCTTTGTTGTGCAGACTTATTGTCCGTGTGAACACTTATCTTTATTAGCTTATTAGGTACTTCAGAGTAATTAACCTATCCTTATGTTCAGAACGTATTGTCTAAAACAACATCCTTTTACTCAACTGTTTTACATTGTGTTAAAGTTTTCCTCCATTCTATGTAACATAAAAACACGGGCAAAACCGTCAACTACACAAGACAGAAGGGGATAAGCAATCAGATCGCGACGGGGTTGTAAGTGCATCCGCCGCGCCGCAATATTTTGTAAATGTGCGAAGTTAGAGGAGAAAGTTTCAACCAGTGATTAAGTGAATGTGTTTAGCCACGATGTAAAAACTCCAAACAAGCCTAACCCTGATATCCCCTTTTCTATGAATAACTAGGATACTGAAAAGAAATAATGTTTAGTGGGACAATAAGTCTTGCTCCAACATTTTGGGCTAAACGCAAGGAAAACTAGCTGCATTTAATTTTGTCAGTGTTTTTCTTGCTGCTGATGTTAAGAATAAATACCATATGCCATTCTCCCTCTTACCATATTCCATTTATCATACGTTACATCCGAAATCACATGGTACTTGCAAGATAAACATTAGACGAGAAATATATAAAACAATACATAAACGAATAAATAACACTTATAAAGTCCCCTCCGTGGCTACGGTGTCAGCGTGATCGCTCGCCACCGAATCATCCCGGGTTCGATTCCTGCGTGGGGTAAGATAATTTGTAGCTCTTCATTTCCATCTCAGTTTAAATAGCTGTGATGTATGTTCACCCTCTGTGACTAACAACCACTGTTGTAATACTCGGATTCGGCATTCTGGATCCTATCTAGACGCTGTCCCTCCGATCTCGGTAAAATTCACTATGTGTCTAGTGAGTAAACTCACACAAAAACTGAGCCTTACTGGCACTCGTTATTCGTAGTCATTAACTTGCCGAAACGACATACATATATATTCTTTTTAAAATACACAACGTTCCGACTCGTGGTTTGAGTCGTCATTAGGTAATAACAAATAATAACAAACACAAAAATGTAGAGCAGAACAATGGGAAATATTATTGAACGTAAATTTAATCCAAAATACGTTTACAAAAAGGAGAAATCACACAACCATGTTATAAAATTGTATTGTTAATATTCGAAAGCTTTCCTGTGTCTGCGTACATTCAAACTCCCATCAGTATATTTTATAAATATCAATTCACATATGCAACGTTTGTAATAATTTACTTCATTTTCTAATATGAATGTGTTATCCTAATCCATCATGTGATCATTATTAATACATTGCCAGGTTACTACATTTTTTTCAACTGATTTTAAATTTCGTTTCATTTGACCTACGTAGCTACCATTACAATCTTAACATTTTATTTTGTGTGCTACGCTATTAGTATTCACATGATCTTTCTTATATTTACCTTTCGTAATCAAATTATTTCTTTCATTTTTAAATGCTTATATAAAATTTATATTTTCAGAATTTGGTTATATTTTTAGTGAAGGTGTCATGAGCTCGTTAAATGGAAAAACAGCATGAATCATCTCATCTTGTTGAGGCTGTGATTGTTGTTGTCTGTTTTGAAAATAATACATGCCTGTCTTTGAAATAATACAATACCTTATCAATACCTTTATTAGCAAATTCTACCGGTTAGCAGTCTGCTTAAAGTATGATTCGTGCGATTTGTTAATTCTCCCTACGCTGTTGTTCATCTAAAAGAACTATAACTTTATCAGTTAAGTTAATATAATAGTTCTCTTTCGTTCTAGGAAATTTAGTTTATTATTATTTTTATTTTTCCATTCCTAATGTGAATTTTACACTAGGGTGGTAATTATCAAATGCTTGTAATGTGTTTTGTATTTCATTTTCTGGCACTACATAAAATGTTTCATAATGTACAGGTGTGATATTTAATTTCTCATGACAAACATGCTCTAAATCATGTTAAACAAATTCTGACATATAGGGTTTATTGGACTTTCCTTAGGACATCCCTCTACCTTATGATAAATGTTTTGATCAAATGTAAAGTAAATAGTCTGCAATAATAATCTTATTGCTATTTCCATTTCCGTTTCCGAAATAGCACAATGATTTTGAATAGTATACAAACGTGACATTACGTGACTGTAAAGCGACTGCCACGGCGCGGCGGTGAGTATCCATCTTTTTTTGTATATACCAAGATTGAGTATTTTTTAATTTTTTTTTGTAATTATGTTGTTACCTGTGCTATATTTTTGTTTTTTTCCTGTGTTTGGTGTATACCCTTATTATATCGCATCACTTCATGATTCCATATCGAGAGAATATCCCTTAATATTCTTTCTGGCGCCCAACATTATTGGAGCGTACGTGCAATGGGGTTAACACATACGGATTACGGTTAAGTTTTTAAAATAAAAATATGAATTCAATAACTTCTCAATTCCTTGTAACCATTATCATACTATTTCCACATTAAATTACATTAAATAATATTTGCTTAATATACAAAAATTATTTTAATTCATGCTTCTGATTGTTTATTATACGTCGTTGTAGTCCCAATGTTTTATCCGTACTCAATCTCACCACGTCTGAACATTGTAGCCAGATCCGGGCCCCAAGATTTCCACAATTTCCCATTAAACAGTGTAACCGGAATTGATGGGTTGATACCCAATTTTAACTACTTTTTGGCAATAATATATAATCTTCTAGTCTAATTAAGAAATAAAACTTGTAAAGTGACGAAAAAGTGATGTTTTCTGGATCACAAAATTATTTCAATCTGTTATAAAATAAATGATTTATATATCCGGTTATTTTAAACTATTTCTTATTAATGCTCTTCTTTCTCCTTACCTTCCTCTCCTCACTCTTGAATCTTTTGAGGGTACGTTGATTCGTTATAAGGAATGGTTGACGTCAATGAGTTAACCATAGAACTTTCTTGAGTTCTCTTTTACGTGTGATTTCATTAATATTTCATTGTGTTAATTCTACATTATTTTTGTTATCTTCGGAAAGTGTCCGTGCTATTTTTCAGGTCGTCTATTGTTTCAATGTTTACACTGGTTCTGGGGGTATGTTTTATGTAGAGTCCAGATTTACTTACTCGTAATTTTTATTTGTATTTTAAACTTACAGCGCTCAGTTTATGCAATGATTTAAAGGTTTACTATTTTTTATGATTTGCATATTTGCATATTTCTGCATTCAATGCATTGTTTTGTTATGTACAATTTTATACATTATTTTATGTATAATTTTATACATTATTAGATTATTACAGGAATAATTTTTATGAAATATTTTCAGGAACATTTTAATGAATTTAATTCACGCATATATAGATTTAACTTATAGTTGTAGAGATGCTATATCTTTATTATCTCTGAGAATTCATCACTTAATGCATTATCTGTCTCCAGAATTCTATCTTATATTGTATGAAATAAATAAAATGTTGTGTGTGCCACAAAAGACAAAGAGTGTCTAACAAGATTTATTGACATGCAGCAGACGTGGGAAGAAGAGTGGAGTTACACGAACTTTTTACTCTGGATCATAGAGTATCTTTCGAACTGAAGAATACTTCTGAGCAGATTATACACACAGTACCACTCAGGTAAATAAAATTTGTGTAGTATTACTCTTTTCTGAAAGGTCTCTTCCCTCTTGCTTTATTTCAACCCGTAGAACGTTATAAAAGTAACTTATGTTTTTGCGAAATGCCTCCCACTTGAAAGTTTTGCTTATTATAGTGCAACTTTGCAAAATTCCATCCTGCCAGAATCTATATTCCTACCCAGACCTATTCTAATAAATCGTTAATCAAATAAAGGGGGATGCCTCTGAAAACTATACGATGTGTGCGGATTAAAAACACGTGGAAATATTTTTCCCCGCGCAATGCGTCGCTGGACACGCAGCTGGCCATGCCAGCGGCCGACAGAAAGTGGTACCCGTTGGAATGAACGGGGATCTGATAGCGATGGTAATTAATTTTACAACTTGCTGACGCGCTTCTGCCGAGGCGCGAACCGCAGTGGAGCATCCTCCACCGTCCCGCCCCCGTCCCCGCCACCACTCCCGCACGTCTGTCCCCATTGCGACACACGGTGCCCGGCTGCTGCCTGCGCCACGCCACAGAACAAACGCGGCAGGCAGGCGCACGGGCCGCTTGCACTCCCTCGGAGTTACGGAGCACGCTGAGTTGAAAGAGGACTTGTTGGGGAAATGAGGATGATGTCAAAAGGGAAGCAATACCCATATCTCTCTTCCGCGATTTTTCCCTTCTCTCAGCATCGTCTCTCTAGGTGTATCCTGTACTTGATTGCAAAGCATTTTGTTGATAAAATGATGAGAAGATATAAATACACCGTTTTGCCATAGATGTAAACAATTCTAACAACATGACAGAACGAACTAACCTCAGCATGAAAAACCTGTATTAAAATCTACTAACCTAACCTAATTCACACACACAGTTTTAAAATAATTAAAATGTTTAAGTGAATCAAATTTCTATCTTCTGTAAAAACTCAAACCGTTCATTATATAAATAAACATGATAACATAATATAATTATACACAGGTGAGAATTGGATATTCATATCGTAACCATCAGTTTTCGAACAACATAACGCTCTTGAATTTTAATTAATAGTCAAAACTATTAAAATCAGTAATAAAGTGTTAACAGGCACATGAAAATGTTGACNCCCCCCAATTTGCAAGGACCCCCCCCCAAAAAAAAACAATTTCCCCCCTTCCCTTTGAATCACTTCCAAAACAGATTCCAAAAATTTAGAAATACTTTATAACTTTATCTCTCATATTTTCCCTAACATTAAAATCCGTGTGCAAATCCAATGCACATGCTTTCTCACACACTTTTAAGACTCTTATTTATATTGTACGCAAACTAACTTTACAAAGAAAATAGCAACATTTTTATGCATTCTATATTGATGTTGGCAACATCAGTTTTATCTTGTGCGTATAAAATAAAGGGAAAGTGATTGCTTGAAAATGGCTATTGTTTGGTTCAATTTTCCTTGAAATTTTGCATAGAATCCGAGGTAAATCTAATTGATTTGTCTTTTACATGCACGGTCAAATATAGTTTATAATTCGACTGTGAGGGATTATTTTCCTACTTCTTTATCAAAATTAAAAGAAAAAATTTTGAGCCACTTTTTTATCACAAGTGGCTCAAAATTTTTTCTTTTATACTATATTTTAATACAGAAGGTACATGATATGATTAACAAAAATTAAAACATATCAGAACTCGTGTATCAACAACTACTCCAAATACGAAATATGAATGAAATTAACTCACCTATTTAGATAGTATCGATGCGCACAGATGGACAGACCGCCAGGTGTCGAACTTAAAAAAAACTTTCCGTATCGGGGACTTTAAAAATTAATATTTTCTTCAAAATCTCGCTTTTTTTCTCTGTTACAATCTTATCTCTAGACCGCGTATACGAGAAAGTAAGAATGTTCATCACCTATATCCATTTTACTTATAAATGATAAATGAGATAAAAATATAATACATAATTACGTTTAAAATAATTTCTGCTACGTTCCTAAATTTTAGCTGCTGAAATATAATTTGAAAGTTTCAAAGGACCATGCTTAGATTCCATATGTACTCAGAGTCATATGCGCTATACTCAGATTTCGAGGTTTCTAATTTTCGTCATTATGTCACTGGATAAGCAACTTGGGTACATTCCTCTACTTCACATGTAAAATATAAAAGAGGATGAGACAATTACAATACAATTTGTCACTTGATTTTAAGAAACCTAGCACAGGAAATTCCTCAAGAAAAATATTTTTGAACAATTATTTTGCAATTGCATAATTTGTGACAAGTATAGGTGTGCGTGACTGCATATATTCGTGAACGAAATTTGTATTAAAGAATTTAATATCAACGTGCAATTCGAGAAACGACAGTTTTTATTTCACCTCTGTTCTTACCTTAAATCGCATACGCTAACGCTTAACGCTTTCTCAGGCTACGGTTCACAAGATCCACTATCAATGCACATCGCTTAAGATATTTTGATTATTACATTATTTTTAAAATTTATGGAATTGTTTTTGGCAAAGTTCTGTCCTCTTGACATATCTGACAGTTTATTATTCACGAGAAACGCAAAGACTATTGTCAACAAAGTAAAAATTGAATAATTCAACAAGAATCGCGTGAATGACTATAACAAAAACACTCAGGTTCCCGAAAGGCAAAACATAGGAAAAATAGAGTCTGTTGAGTAATTTTACCATTGAAAGATGGAGAGGCAGGTATCTCTTGTCACTTCTTTGTTCACGCAAAGGCCATGAGTCTCCCGGTCTCTTGATGGGCATGAAAAGACCTCCCAACCCGATTCCCACGCTCGCGTCTGCTTATTCAGTGGTCTAGATCTCTGCGCGGCATGACATTTTACGATTTATTCATCAGTTTCAAAAATGAACTGACACTATTTATCATGTTAAAATGTCCGTAAAGTTTAAAAGCTAATTCGATATTGTTATAAATTTTATTTTAATATAAAGTATTTTTATTATTTAACTATTAAATATTCCAAACTTCCAAAAAAACATTCATTTTTCGACCCCCCTCCCCCTCGTGGGCACTCCTATCTAACCAAGGGTCTGGTGGTGGTTTGCAGCACAGCGCACATTATGAATTAGTACACTCGCTTTAGTGAAATATGTGATAATTAATATATTTTAATGGGTCTTTTGGGTTCGCCAAGTCAAGGTCATTAGAATCTTTTGTGATAATATGCTACTTATAAAAGTTCTCTTCACAATTGAGTATAGTTCTTTATTTAGAGGTCTTGTTTTGTTGTGTTTTGTGTTTTTAGTACAGGCGAGGTCACATTGCCAAATGCCTCTCACCCTCCCCATGCTATTAGTGATTACTGTGGCAATGATAGTTCAATATTCGAGGTTGAAAAGTACTGGAAAGCTGATCGAAGAGATAGATGGACAATGATATTCCAGCCTTGAGCTCAAGTCAAAGGAGCCGCCTTCCTTGCCGTTCTGTCTTCACAAACATCGAAGCACGCCAATAACAGCGCGTAAATTACTGTAATTCAATAAAGTATATTTATATATACAAATCTTGTGATATAATACTAGTGATAAGAATAAAATTATATTTATTGAAGTTCTATGATAGTTATACAATCTTTATCTTTTCAACACTGCACCCCGAGTATGTTTAGCAACTCATGTTGCTGTATAATATTATTAGTACGTATTAAAATCCCATTAAAAATGAAGATGTTCCGTTTTCTAGATCACGAGTTACGGATTAAATATCGACTCTCGCGGACTGCAATTTTAACAACAGAGCGAGTAGATGTATCGTTCGTTAATACTTTAAAATAACATAAAAGTTTTCTTTTTAAATATTTTGAAAGTTGAATTGCGTTCTTAAGTATTCACCAAGGAACATTGGACCGGGTTATACGAGTGTGTTACCAGCCTCAGCAGCAGACGCATCAATGGGACAAGGAGAGGTAAATATAAGCAAATATTTGCCAGTGACTATGTACTGAGCCTTGTTGTGTTGCCTCCCAACCCCTCCTAAAAGTGATTTTTTTGTTTTAAACAAACCATATCGTTTTTTCAGTGAATCATACTTTTTTGGCTTAATATACATTTTGTGAAATGATTTGACAGTACGGTTGCTGATTTTTGCAATCATGAATGTAACTCTGCATGACCTTTGTGAGGAGGAAAATTTGAAAGAATTCTGTACTGGTATGGTAATTGCATTACATTCGTGTTCAAAACTGGGAATATATTACGAGAATGTATTCGTTCACACCATTGGAGTTTACGTCGGAATATTACCGTTGATTACTTTTTTTAATTCATTTGTCATTGAGACTAATATGCGGTGCTGTTTCGCACTTAAACATTTAGTCTTCCGTTTCATCGACATGTTGTCAAAGTCTGTGATAAGAAAATACAGTATAATAAAAATATGACAGAAAATAGAATAGGATGAAAATCATTTATGTGAATTTCATTATGAGTCGCAGAGCTTACTTTCCGTCTATTTTGAGCGTTAACTTGTTGATTAATATTTCCTTGTATAGTTGTATACTTTTGTGTTTCAAATCGAAACAAATCTCAATAACACAAATTCCTAAATTATTTTTCGATAAGTAGGTATACAAATTATGAAGACTTCATGATGAAAGAACTAATTTGTTCTTAATGGCTTTAAACTAAATTTGAAAGAGTACAAAAAGGGCGATAAAATCTTGATGAAAAGAATTCCAGGCTAATGAAGGGGAGATGATCATACAACTAGTCTTTTAGTTCGGTCCTAAGTGAATTTGGAACGTCCGAGGGGACGGAGAGCGCCAAATGGCAAAGAGAACTGAAAGATTCATCGACGCTTCGCTCATGAATGACGCACCTGCAGTAACTAATCGAAGTGCGCGCGCCTCGCGAAATTGGAGGGACCGGATGTCGCTGGCTGCTGTTACAGACTCTCACGCTAACAAACTCACTGGCAAAACGCTCTGAATTTTTGAAGAATCCGCTCTCGCTTTTGGGAACTGCGTCGGAAGTGCTGCTGCTCCTTGTCACACGTTTTCTACCCTGAATGGGAGAGAGAGTGAAAATCCAGAGAAGTGATTCCCCAAGACGGGACCGAAGCATTGTTCTTATTAAAGCCATTCTGCCAAAAGAGAACTGAATCAATTAAAAACGTCTGACGTTTGTAGAAAGGAATGCAATAATGTATGTTTATAACGATATTATATTTCAAAACACTCATTTAAGCAGTATACAGGCTGTTTCGTATTCGGCGGAAATACAGAGTGTGAATGAGAAGAGAATTTATTAAAAAAATTAATTTATGAATCTTTTAAGGTGAAGATTTTTCCAAAATTATAGTCAAAAACGTATATTTTAAATATTTTATTTAGATTACTGGCTATTCTCAAGAAATACGAAATTATTTTCGAGGGTTTCGTCCAATCCTCCATTGCCATCTACACAACGGGCTTACAGGTTAATAGCAGGTCACACTGCTAACGAAGTTCCCAGTTTATATTACTCTCTCCACATATAACTTTTTGTTGCTAATTATATTGCCGTTACTAGTATCTGTAATTCGTAAAACGATCATTTTAGATCATAATAGAATATAGGGACTGACTTTGCCTAAAAGAAACATATTAAAAATCTAACATGTTCACAAATTTATTGTTTTTTGAGGATTTGTCAATAATAACATTTTTTAAACGCCAACGTATCGGCAATTTATTTATACTTCATCAGAGCTCTATACGTTGTAAATAATTGTAATAGTAGAAGGAATGTGCCAGTTTGAGACCAAGAAAGGAATGGGGACGAAAAAGAAGGGGTAAAGATCCCAAGGTCGTGCACGGGTGTGCCGGTTCGGAGCCAGTTTCACCCATAATAACAACACATGTGACGGTCTGAAGCCAAAAAGGGGTGTGGGGGAAAGAGGTGGGGGTTTACATGCACATGTGTGTCAGTTTGAAGCCTCGAACACAGGTGTACCGGATTGAAATAAATAAGGGGTGACTGGCATTACTTCCACTTACTTGTGCGAGGCTCCTTCCTTTCTCTTACCTGACCTCCCGGGTCTCCTCTTGTTCTTTTCGATCCTAACGCTTAAATATCTTTCATTTTCCTGTTTCTTCCTTTTTGAATGACGTATGTAATGTTTTGAGATATGCTATTTGATTTTTGAGTTGTAATTCAGGAGGGTTTTAGTGGGTATGGTTAATTTATTCGGCGAGTCTCATACACGGGGAGTGTCATGTTGGCTCTCCTTAGTGCGTATCTGCATTTTCCCTACCTGTACAAAATTTAGGACTCTAATGACCTCGATGTCGACGAGCCGCAAAACCCAACAAAAAATTATTGCATGTAAGTAGTCCAAATCGATTTGACGCTTCAAA
Source organism: Laupala kohalensis (assembly GCA_002313205.1). Lineage (NCBI taxonomy): Eukaryota > Metazoa > Arthropoda > Insecta > Orthoptera > Trigonidiidae > Laupala > Laupala kohalensis. Next base: position 39,775 of record NNCF01132544.1, on the reverse strand, counting down.
TGTGGATGTGTCGTAGTAGGAAGGATAGAGATTAATCACGTCATACACATTACGCAACGTGGACCGAATAAAACTATTCGTGTTCGTATACAACAGTTTCATGTACGGCACGCGCGGTTTGAGGAACGTATAGACGAAATCGAACATGTTATATTTGGAGAGTTCAAAAATCGAAAATCCGACGTAAATAGGTTTATTCATACGCACTTCTGTTTTGAGGAGCTCGATCGTCATAAGGTCACCTTCGATCGGTCGACTCCAGAGCAACGCCGGATCTGCAGTGAGTTTTCGCACACCACACCGCCCTCTCACGTGTTCACGACATAGATGCGCCGATGTAGTCGCGCATTCTCACAACTCTTCCCGTAAATGCTATTGACCATCATGTTAAAGAAATTCGTTTCGAAAGGCGATGTGACATTCTTTCTTAATATAGTGCTACGTTCGACATAGGGGAGAAGTAAATATCTATGACGAAAGGAGATAATGCGATGGATGTGAACGAGTGTGTACTCCATGTCTAACGTTTGCTGTAAATTTCGAATGTGAATGACGTAGTGTCGTTTTGGAAGAAGTGTGGCTATCAGTTTCGGGTGTCGACTCTGCGGATGGGGTGGTATTTACGTCTCAGGTTAAAGGGGCAAGTCGACGAAGGTGTCATGGAGTTCTTCCGGAATGTCGAGTTCCAGTTCTCTCACGTATCCGCGAGATGCATCCTCCGCAACCGCTCACGTTACGTCCAAGTTTGCATTATCTGGAACCCATTGAAAATCGCCAATGGGTAAGGCTCGTGACATGGTCTGTCCACACAGATTATTAAAATCTATATATTAAAGACAAATATCTGGTTCCAACGGATTGTAGCTGTCACCCATGAAGATATTATTGGCTCGTGCATGTCGAGCAGTCACTGGACACAGACCGTCCCGAACCCCATTTTCGGAAAAGAGAAGCATCTCCTCGTTGTTAGGCAGTTCCAATGTCATTCCCGTAATTTTTAACATGGCATCCCACGACAAAGACAGTATGGTGAAATTATGTGTAAAGCAAATATACGTGCATACACAAGTTTTGATACAATACAAAGATGTCAGTGAGCAGAAACACATCGATTTTCAAATACAAATCAACATAGAGAAATTGCGAATACCGAAGGCGTGTTGCGCATGCAAGTAATCTTGATCAGAACTGTGAGTACCGGAGAGGCGACAGAAAAAGGCATCTTTGGGGGTAATGCCATTTCTTCGAATTTCGCTTCCACATTGACATAGTCGTACGGGAAAACACACTGTCTACACGCCAATACGAAATTCGTGTCGTCAGGAAAATGTGTGAGAACGTGTGTCATATCCGTCGGACGGAGGGTGCGTGCCAAAGCATCGAGCGAATTGGACAAAAATTTAAAAGAGTCGAGGAATCGATGCCCACACTTAACAACAGAGATGAAACACACGTAAAAATAGCATCTTTTTCTATCCCGCGAAGAGTAAAATGGGAATTGTAAGAAACAGAATTGTGAATAATATAAGAATATGAAGTGGCACTTGATAATTCACATTACACTCGTTGTGTGCGGCCCCGCGATACGCACCGGTAAGGTGATTGTGATCGCATACGCGGTCTGTTTGTTAATCTTCTCCCGCAAATACAACACGACTTGGCGCTACGGAAATGGATGTCATCTTCGGAACGCCTCATGAGCGATAGGGCGTGCTTGACACATGTTTCATAGTTGTGGGCAATGTCCTTCAACGTTTGCAACAACTGGTTTGTTACATCACATCCGAGAAACGATGGATAGCGGTTGCGCGCCATATCAAAGGTCCAGTTCACCTGGAGTCCGACTGCGAAAGGTGTGCGATGTTGGTAGGCCTCGGAATAGGAAGCATGGACCGGTGGTTGACGCGATTCAATGGGTCCTGTGAAAGCTTCAAAATCGCAATAGATCATGAATGGTGTACGCTGTTGTCGTCCGTAATTTTAAAAGTAAATGTTCGCGTCTGCTCGTGAAAGTAAAATGACCCGCGCCGTCGCTCCCGTGTGACAATCGCAAGAGTTGAATGTTCCTTGGTATCGAAAAACACGTAAAGCAAGTGTCACACGACAATACGCGAAGCGCATTTTTCGACTATTCCGAATAATCTTCTCACATCTTTTAACCAACAGTAATGTTTTTGATACAATAAGAAATTGATGTGGTGTTGCTTAACCACCTGTATATAATAAATGTGATGTACCACCCACTTGTTGTGTGACGACGACCATATCAGTTGATAGACATGAGAAATACTCTGGATTTTGTGCTTCAAAACTGAGTATATCGATCACTTACAACAGGAAACAAATATGTAATAAATCTACTGTAGACATGAGTTGATGAAATAGTGTACGATAGTGTGACGGATGATTAGAATGTGGGATGCGAGTACGGTTATGACGAATGAGCATTGCCGCAATGGCCCAAATGAAACACACATCATCACTATTCTCTACATTGACGATTTTTTTTAGTTATTATAGGGTGGGGGTTCCTAGACGTATGCAGATCCGACACGGTTGTCATCCGTGCGCTAAAAATCGATGTAAAGAGCAGTATTTTTTAAACGCTTTCTCGCTATCCAGTTCACGAATCTCATCGAAAAGTGTATTAATCAGTGCCACAATACGGGTACGGTAGTGCTCTTTAGAAGAAGAAAAGACACGTGTCAGGGAGGAGAGAAAAATTTTTGAACTTTGCACGCGTTCATGTTCCGGTGCGGAAGGTTGTTCAATGACAAATTCGCAACGTTGAAACGAAAGACGTTTGACAAGTGTCTAAAAATGTTGACGGTTGTTGAATGTTGACAAAGAGTATGCATGCATTAATAAATATACTTTTTCTCTTTGTGTATTCTTTATAAGAATATATAATAGTATAAATTGATAGTGTTGTTTTCTTCATCAACACACCGGTGAGGAAGGGACGGGAGAGGAAAAAATCGAGAGAGTGTGATTGTACTATAGGTATTTTTATTGCACAAAAGAGTACAACGTTTTTTTTAAAAACGTCTTTTTCATTTTGACACCCTCCTCATCCTTACCTATGATACATGTCATTTTTTGTATATATTCATTTTTTATTATATTCATTTTTTTAGTTTATTACTTTTTTGTTATTTACAATTTGTTTATGTATTCATTTTGTAATCTTTATATGTATTTGTAATAGTTTATTTTGTCAATTGAAGCAAATTGGTTACCCAATGGTTTTTTTACTTTTTACCTTCACTAACCATCTGACTAAGGTACTCCCAAAAAAGTATCATAAAGAAAACAGTATCATTAAAAACATTTATTGATAGATATATGAGTATACATTATTGACGTATTGCCATCCATGATGTTCCAATGTTGTGATGTCTTCTCCGCTTCTTATTTTACACCCCATCGCCCATGAAATCCTATGAAATAAGATTGCACAATACTCAATGGTTTTCTATGATGGAAGATAGCGTCATCCTATGGGGCAAGATTGCGTTATACTCGTTGTGTTAGAACAAACTCATCCTGGATTACATCATATGACGTAAGATTATGTGATGTAAGATTGAATCATTTGGTGCCATGTTGCGACATTCTGGATTCCTTTCTATGATGTAATATTGCCCCATGTAAGATTAGGTCATGTTATGATGCAAGATTGCATAATCGTGTGGTGAAAGATTGCATTATCCTGTGGTGGAAGATTGTGCAATACCCGTTGTGCTAGTATCGTTAAATCCAGAATTGCGTCATGTGTTGCAAGATTACTCAATACAGATCACGTGACAGCAACGGCTCTCCCACCCCTTTTTGACTTCAAACCGACACACCCGTGCGTTTAATCCCCCACCCCTTTTGGCTTCAAACCGGCACACATGTTGTTCGTATGGGTAACACTGACTCCGAACCGGAACACGCGTGCATGTAACCTTAGACCCCAACCCTCCCTCACCCCTTTCTGGCTTCGAGCCGACATCTGTTATTCTTGTTGATGAAACTGGCTTCGATCTGGCACACTCGTGCACTTCTTTGGGACCCCTTCCCTCTTTTCTCTCTTCCCCCACCTCTATTTGGCCTTGAAACCGCACAAGTCTCCTACTTGTTTTTATGTCTCAATAATGAAAAATACATTTACGACGATAAAGCGGTCAAGATCATAATCTTAACTCATCTATAGATTTTGTTGTGTTTCTTTTAAACAATTACAAATTACTTCGGTCGTAATTTGGGTAACGAATTATTACTTAGTTCAGCACATTGTATCTAGAGACGTAGAAACCTTTCTCCCTTGTTCGAATGGAGAAGGTCGCAAATGTAAAGGAAATGTCCTACGATAAATAATACAACTCAAACATACGAACATAGAAAACTATTATAAATTATTTAAAAATAACAATGAAAAACATTGTATTTTGTATAAAACACATTGCACTGAATTTTGAACTAATACACTATTACTGATTTACCTATATTTCGGACTTTCTGGTATGATACATTTTTAATCGTATTTAAGCAAGAGGTAGATACGCATAATTTTATATTTTGTGGTAACAAATATTAATGTTATATCATAATAATAGTGAAAACTAATATTTTTCGGAAATCATTCTACTAAAAACTCCAACAATAAGAGTTAACGTCACATGGCACATCTCATTATTCCAAAATTTCTGATTACTGATTTTCAATCAATATGTCTCTTTTCCACAATACCCAAATCGAATGACACTGAAATCGGTTGATTTGTACAGTTACATTGCATATGCTTACATGAAGGAAGATCCTTTATCTTTTATCATGTGCTGTCAACTCGTACGTACATGTATGCAAGCGTCCTAATGAATTTCTTTAAAAATGAATAGTGGGACCGGAAAATTGTTTTATGGGTCGTTCTCTTTACATCGGGAGAGTGCTACACGAGGTGTTCGGCGAAGATTAAACTAAAGTATACCAAGTATAAATCTAATCTTTAATATCTCGGAACAGTGCTGCTAAATCAACGACTTCGTAAATGTTCACACAATTATTTTGGTTATTTTAGATACACGTATGCCTAATATTATACCTGAAATCAATTTCATTGATTCTTCGGTTTACGGTACTAAAGAGAAAAAAGCAACGTAATTATTTGTTTCATATATTTACATTAATTGTAATTCTATTTATTTGTATTTCATTAATGCTCTGAACAATAACGCAATTGCGGTAAATGGCTCAGGGAGTGAAATCCTTGTATAATAAATTCCTAAATTACGGAGAAGACAATGTTAAGGTGTTAACGTGTTTTTAGTAATAATACTATTAATGATAGAGGAAAGTACCCAAATTCATACTCCATTTTTTTTACTTTAAGAAATTAGAAGAGCGTACAAAATTGTTTTAAAAATATGTAATATTTACGTCATAAACGTATGAATCATTTATGCTTTATTTTGTAGAAAACTTTGACTCATTAATATGTAATAAATTATTTTCAAGAACATTACACTTTGCTCATTTGAAGAAAGGTTGTCAAAATCAGATTTATTGGAACAATAATAAAAATTAGAAAAAGGTATTAAATGGGAGAAAATATAATTCTATAATCTTCTGGACTCTTGAAGAATTTCTCTCAATTTTCTTTGCTTATCCCAAGAACTCTGCTATAGGATGCTGCTGCCACAGATTATATTAGGTACAGATGAATCACTCGTACCAGCGCTCCACTTGCAAATAGCCGAACTAATCAGCCCCTACCTCCCGTTCAACTGGTTGCTCGCGTAGTGAGTAATGACATTTGCGGCATGGCCTTTATGTGGCGACTGCGACAAATTGAAGATACTCGAGTTCTGCATCGTGTTGATTTGTGGGTGTTTTAGTTCATATCACGCATTTAGAATTGCTGATTCGTTGTTCTGGTCCTTCCCAGTGGCGCGCAGGGGTAACCATTGGGCTTATGGGAGTAAATCTTCTGTAATCTGTGGCTGCTGCAGGTTCAGTTTCTGGCGGTTAAGTTTGGTGGCATTTAAGAAGAAAGGCTTATTAATTGTTTCCCCTCCATTCTACGTTTAAAAGGATGTTCAAAGTTTTTTCTCTCTCTGCCAATTGTACAGCAATTCTTCGTAAGTCATTACGAGTACACGCATAAAAGAAATTAGCATTGCAAGAAAAAGTGAACCAGCACTTCACCTAAAACTGTATATTTAAACTATTTTGTACTCTATGATTACTCAGGTGTACCACACTTCATGTTGGACAGCCTCGTATGTATCGTTTTTGGAACATTAAACTGTTACGTGGCCTTCTTCCCACATATTCTTTTTTTCGAACTGCGTCAATAGCTCCAGCCCTTTTAGTCAGACTCCTCTTTCTTTAATCAAACTACATTATTATCCTCTAGGTATATGTAAGAGAATTCCACGAAAATAAGAATGTGTACATATGCAGACAGACTTTAGACAGGAAAAAACAAACGATCCGGTTCTTGTTACCTTATCCTTTATTTTGTTAACCCATTAATTTTTTAACCAAACATCTAAATGAAACGGTTTAGTGTTAAACGTTATCATTTTAAATATATATATATAGTAATAAAACGAAATGATAAAATTATAAGGGCAAGCAAAACGAAAAATGAGCGTGAGTTAAAGAGATGGTGTAATGGCTCGCCCTCAATCACCTCCGGCTAGTCATAACTTCTCTAGGTTCGTGCCTGTATTATAATCAAAGGAAGGACACATACTGGAGTACCTCCTAGGAAAACGCGTTTTAAACAAATTAACACAGTTATATTAATGTTAACGTAAACCAAAATACTACCTTTCTAAAGCCCCCAAAAAGACACATGGTACACTGAAATTAACACAGTTATTCTCATCAAACCACAACAAAAAAACCTTCATTGAAAATTACATTATAGTACGTATTATCACTTCCCTATCACTTCCCATAGTTCTCAATAGATAAGCAAGTTCACTGCTTGGGGTTTCGTTATTTGATATTAAGTCTCTATTCTTCTCGCCACTGCGTCTATTATCTATAGTTGGATGCAACCAACTGTTACGGTCTACGCTTACAAGTTGACAGTTGATTCAGTCGATGTGAAAAATGGAGAGCAGACTTCCAGATGGCATTTCAGCAGGTCATCAATGGCGCGTGTAGTCACTCCAGCAGGTGACGTCATCGTTGTCGGAAAACTACCGACTCGTTTCGCGAACAGGAATTCCATGAAGCTCCCGGGCGGTCTTGTGCGAAACCACGACCGAAGAACCGCGGCGTTTTCGAACCGAATGAAGAGATCAACTCGGCGTTCAACAACTTTGTTGTTACAACTTAATGTTTTAGCGTTGGAATGTCTTAGCGAACAATTAGTAAAGTGCTTATAATTTAAAAAGACTAACAAAAATGATCTATGATCCGAACGTGAGTCACGACCGGAAAGTATTGTGAGATGTGAGCTGCATCTCGAACGAAAAACTTCCTAAAATCTGAGCTGTCTGAATAGTTTTGAACGAAATGTTTCTCGAAGTACAATGTAAGATGGTGTCTGAGCTCGAACGAAAAATGTGAGATGTCAGCTGGAACGCTCTAAAATAATCTGACCGAAACGTCCAAGATGTGAGTGAGTGAGAGTTATTTTGATATTGGAGTAGCTTAAATGGGTCTTCTGCTACTACGTCATTTACCATTTCCACCCACGATTTAAAATTTTGAACACTCATGAGACTGATTCTCCCAATGGAATCGAAATCCCCACTTCGCGACGTTTCTAATCAGTGGCTAGATTTGACTTGTTTCTGGACGCGTAGTGCCAATCCATATGCGGCGTGTTCGACGCTTCTGGTGCTCAACGAACGTTTGGCAACCGTCATCTTTGCGGCGATTTTCACTAGGCGGTATTCGCCCCCAAAGACTTAATACTTGGTTATCCATCCTTATAACATGCCTTTAAAATATCCATCCTTTTGACATCTGGTGCTATGCACCCTAAACATTAATCGCGGCGCACCCCCTAGAGACTCCCACGACCGTTGTCTTCCTTTAAAACCATAAACTTATTATGCTTTTGGGTGAGAGCATGCCTCGCCGCGCCCTGGTGCGCCCTTCTCGTCCTCCTAAGACACGCGAATTCAGTTGTTCCCTTCTTATGAACTACGTGTTATTTTCCGTAAGATAAAGTCTGTTCCTTCGGCTCTTACTTAGATTGTTTATTTGAATGAGTAATTTTATTCCAAACTGTCAAAAAACTTTTATTCTATTTCTTTTGTCGTTTGCCGCCTGTGGTTGCGGTCACTGTTTGTTTGAAATACATTTTGTACTGAAAATAATCTATTTAACTTTGATTGTTTATCGCAAATTAATAAAATCTTACTATATATATCCCCACCAGTTACAATTGATGGGGATGATGATGATGATTGATTATATATGAATTGTAATGAAAGATTAATTCATTACTTTAAAAAAGGCATTAAGCAAAATATTAAAAGATGTGTTAAAATGAACCATTGCGCACCCGAGGAGGTTTTTTGGAGAAACTTGAAGCAAAAATGAAGCGGTTGACGTGGTCGGGGGAGCTACCGGTTCAGATATTTGTCTGAATACCACCATAAGAATGTCCATCGAGGGGGAAATATTCGACGAAGTAGCTCGCGTGTAGTAAAAAGATAAAGAAGAGAAAAATAAAATAGCAGAAGGGAAAAATTATCCAGGTACAGTCTTGACAGGAACTTAACAAAGGCAAGGGTAAGGACGCTTTGGAAATTCGGGAGAACTGTTCTGGGTTATTTGGAAATAAAACATAGGACCACGAGCATAGCCAAAAAAGGGAAAGTTAAGAAACCAGAGAAACCCATTAGGGGTAGCGAGGATTGACATAGCACATGTCAGCGAGCAAGTGGCTGTGGCCATCGAAGACCATGTACAATAGAGATGATTGACGGGACGTAGAACTAACCAGGGGACAAGTGAACGCGTATGGAAAAGAGAGGTCAGGGTTTCTTTAGAATGTTTCAAAGTGTCAGATGATGAAGGAAAGAAAACGTCGCACGTAATTAGGACAATAGAGGACAAGTGCAGCTGTCCTAAGGTTCAGAGATCACGAAAAGGAAGCAACGTGATCGTGTCGTGGCGACGCTGAAAAAAAACGTTAAAAGGGGGAACTTGCTATTCGTCTAGGACGAGCACGAGAAATAAACCAATCAAAATTACTCCACTTGGAGTGATTTAACCTGATTATTGGCCTAAAATAGCATATGATTTAAGGAAGCTCGTGGATTTCTTTACCAAATTTTGGGAACTGGTGGGGAAACATATTATTTAATGGGAAGCGTAGAAGCGCTGGAAGTCATTTTCATTATTAATTTTCTATCAGATCAGTTTCATTTCCCATCAATCGGGTTCGGATCGTTATTATCGTAGAACCTTAGTAGATCAAATCTCTCTGACTACTACATCGAGATGATGATCACAGTTCTCATTACGATATATCCTAATTACGATTTTCGAGTCAGTTATCTCATTAATGAGTAAAAACTGTGAACTCGGCTTCTTATAAAATGATCAACGGATCATTGAGTCATTGAGCATCTCTGCTCTTCGGATGATTCTCGTAGTGAGTGTTCGACTCAAGTCACGGAATTTTATTAAATAGACAAAATGGCTAAGAACTGTAATTAGGCCATTAAATACCTTCGAGTCGACTGGTGTCAACACTGAATGATTTTCGAGGGGCGGCGCTAGGGCCAACTGACCTTTAGCATCAACCGGCAGCTGTAGAACGGGGAAGAAGAGGCAACGAGAAGGTTCTGGGTCATTGATCCCGACAGAACCCACGCCCACGAGGTTTGACGATTGGCAGCCCATCTCTTATTGTCCTTAAGAGTTAGGTAATTTGGCATGGCTGACTGCGCTCAGTACCTGGCAGAGGTGACAAGTGATTACCAGAACATCATTAAACGTGTGCTTCGTTACCCAGAACGTTTGATAGAATGTGGTATGTAATTTACAATTATAAGAGACAACTCAGCTTTGTTTTGTAAGTAAATATGTGTCCAGTAATTTAGAATGAAGATAAATATGTTGGGACTAATATTATATCAACACTTCGTTGTTAAAAGAAATAGTAGATTTCAAAAATGTGTGATTTGGGGGGAATGTTTGGGGTAATTATTTGCACGAGTAACGTAGATGTCTAGATCTAAGTGATTTATGTAGTTAGTATATTAAAACCTATTTTATCGAAGAGGTGGGTTTTCTGAATGCCTTAATTTGTGTATTTTATGTTTATAAATGGGCAGAACCCCGCCCTTCTTAAATCAGTCCATGAATTTAATTGGGANAATTTAGAACCCAATAAATTTTTAACCAAACATCTAAATGGAACGTTTTAATGATAAACATAATCCTTACCATTCTTTAATCCTTACCATTTAAGAATATATATAAAAGTTGAAATGCTTATCTGCCAAAATCTAGGAGAAATAACGAAAAATGTAGCAAAATTTAAAATCTTTTTCCACGGTCAAAAAACCTAATGACGGATTAAGACAAGTGAAGCGAGTGATATGTGATCTCCCCTACGAAACAGTAGAAATCTAGTCTATTATTTAGAGGCGGAGTTTACTTATTTTTTATCGGATTTGGGCACTTTTCTCTAATAATAATAATAATAATAATAATAATAATAATGATAATGATGATGATGTTGATGACAAAAGTCAATATATTTGATTGATCTGCAAGTGAACATAGCTCGGTGTATAGTATACATAAAACTATAATTACTAAACAACAAAGACCTAAGTGACTTTGATGCTAGCGCAGTTCACTAAATACTGTAAAATATGTTCTTAGTTTTCTAGTCTTCTCATTTCTGAAGTGGTTCATTTTCCAAAGTGTGCGCTGCTGTGCTCATGGATACGAATTTCTTGTGTGAAACAGAAAGACAAATTCGTGCGTTCTCCTAACTTATCCACTAATTACAAACTCTTACAATATAATTTGATTAATGACAGCGTAGAAAATGTTCAAGCTATACCGTATACTATTAAAACAAATAATATTGATTTTTTGTTAATGTTGAAGCAACATGACAACACAAATTTTTTATTTTTAAATATACATTCTAAAATCTATTGGACTGTGCTTCCTTTTCTCATACACTAGAAAATTAACAGATACAAGGAATATGTTTTTACTAAATTAAAACTAGGCTTCTTTCAGTAAACGAAAACAAATAATTAAATTTATCTAATCGTTTGGAAAATAATTCTCACAAACGACTAGATTAAACAGACTATTAACTAAAATCATTTCACGTCGCAACTAAGTATCTTGTAAAACAATTTTACACAAATTTATAATTACGCTTCGATACGAATTTTGTACCATCAAGTACATTTGAACAGTTTTCCAAATTTAAGCATCTGAGGGGTAGTTCAAGTCTAGAGAAGGATAGTTGTCCATGTTTTGTACATCGAGGAGAATCATTACAAAGATAACATCTAAGGCTTTATACATGAAAAAGTCACAAATATATATTTGATCAGTAGAGAAATACGGAAAGGCATCCTTCCTCAGAACTAGACCGGTGGTTGCGAACGTGGAACCACCGATCCAGACACTCTGAGGCACATTACAGCATGGCAGCGGATATGTCAAGCCATCCCTGCATTATAAATTTACAGTTATCCAAAGTCAGTTTTAATATATTTATCTCATATTTATAACTGTATGATGCTCGTATTTATTGTTAAGTATTTGTTTTACTTTTATTGCTTGATGTCATGGTCTTCTATAGTAACCATGACCTTCTATAGTAATCATGGCCTTCTACTAGAGATGGCCATGTTGATATACAATACGTACATTCCGTGTTCTCCTCGTTGTATATTTGTACTCCGATATCCCAGGCGACGTCTTTCTTTTCACTTCTCGTCTCCTCTTCTCCAGACATGAGTTTCTGCTCAGATGTTTTCAATACTGTTTAACTGTACCTGAAGATTATACAAAATTTGTAATAAAACCTTGTACTTTTATCGTGTTTTAAATGCGTGTGATCTAAGTCTACCTAGTTGTGATGTAAAGTTATTTTATTTTGATAAATAGTCCGCTTAATCTGATCATTCGTGAGAAATACAGTAGGTTTGTGTCCACGACTCAAGAATGAACAAGAAGAAAAAATGATAAAAGAGAGAAAAGGAAAAAATTAATGAAAATTAAGTAAATCGATAACGGAAACAAAAATGATTAAAAGATTCGAAATCCTGATATGCCAACGTAGGACACACATTGAATAGGAAGTTAATATTTTAAAAAAGCAAACAGTTACTGTTTACCTTAGCGCCGCAAAGGGCAGACTCAATTGAGAGAGAGGCTTTCAAACGTTTGGAGGAAAATAACGCAAATAATTGAATTAAGTGCTTTACAATGCTATGTGAATGTAAACGAGTGAAAAATAATTTAAATGATTCCAATTGGTTGAAAAAGAGTTAATGATGGAAAAATAATCAAATATTGATGGGTAACGTTCACATGTTTAAGAAGTGTGAAATGTCAAGCACACATTGTGCAGTGTATAGTTGAATCATTCGTTTTGTTTAAATTGTTAACTTTATTTTTAATTTTACAAAATGTATTACATATAATGTATTCCTATTGTACAAACATTAATTTTTAATTTCAAGTAATTTTCCTTGAATTGGATTTTGAAATTAGGAAGAATAAAATTTTATGACTCTTTTTGTGAAATTCAATATTTATAAGAGTTCGATAAAGGTGATGTATATATTGAATTTATTCTTGTGAATACAGTTATAAATGAAACAGATTATTAAATGAACAAGAATATAAACATGAACTGCATATACATCAAGAATGGTAAAATTGACATAATTAGAAATTAAATCAATTTAACAGACGGAATTCCAAATTTATTTACGCAATGCAGCGAAAGCTTTTGTATATTCAAATTTTCTGAAATATAGTGATTTAAATATTTTCTAAAATAAATTCATTGATATAAATTAAAGAAAAAATTATAAGAAAATTAATACAAGTGAATAAATAAAATTGTATTTTAACTTTAGCCGTGGGTAGTTTGTCAGAGTGCTCACTCGTCACGAAGTCATCGCCATTTCAATCNTATATATATATATATATATATACTGTTAGTCTCAATCTCGAAATCTTTGACACGTGTGTTTTGGTCATTTCACTTCTTTATATATTACATTAGGTGAAAATACAAAGTCTTCTTTTTTGTCAAATAGTTTTTTTGTTCTCCACATACCAGCTGAGATCGGCGATCAACCTCGCTCCGGAGGCCAGGCACGGCTGTGATGACTGCGGCGCAAATTTACTAACACGCTTGTTAAATTTTAACTAATCGTGAAAGATTTACTATTAAAAAAATAATTTTTATCTCTTTTAAATGCTCAAAACAAAGAACATGTTTAATTTGATAGGAATTAATTTTTCCTACATAAACTTCTCTCTTGCGTTGAAGTATTATAACACGTTTATATTTAATAACCCTTTTCTATAATTCAGGTTTAACTTTGTAGATAGACATATGCTGTCTCGGACTTTTTACTAGAACTCGTTGAGGTGAACAATATTGGCACTTATTGTTGTCACCTATCTGTAATTGGTTAGACAACCTAAGCCAACATATCTTTCCGAAGATGGATATTTTTTCCTTGATTCTTTAATATGCCCTTGCCAAATATCTAAATCGAATTTGGAACGCTGCGTTGTACTCTGGTACCCTCTCTGAAGGACGCGAGTGCCGAATTTCGACGCTGTTGTCCTAACCGTCTTTGCGCTATCCGGTGAACACACCGATTCGGACTTTTTTATATATGAACAGATGTATAGATTCATCGTTAAGAAAAGTTTTTGTACAATTATTTTGGAAAAACATTTCCTTTGTTTTTATAGTTGTGTGCATTTCAATGATCGCATTTTCCACAAAGCAGACTAGGCTTCTGCCCAGAGCACAAAATTTTGAGACAGGGAACAATTTATAATTTCAGTTTTGGAAATTATAAAAAATTGGAAGCAATGTCTTAAACTCATAAAAAAAATTATGCATTTTAAGAAAACATTTATGGAAGTTAAGGTCTAGAACATTATAAGTTTGTTAAATTTTTCCTACGTAATAAACACTATTTTACGTTTAAAAAAGGAACTTAAATTATTTAATATATCCAATATTATTTTAATTAAATTATCACATGAAACAAATTTAAAGATTCTAGCTCGTACATGTATCATTATCATAAAAGTACTACACATATCAAGAAAACTCAATTTCTACCTTACCCATCACAAAAGAACGAATTATATTATCAGAAAATTTATTTGGCGGAATCGTGGAGGTATAGGAAGGAGATTAGTCGGCGTTTCTAAAGTGGACCATTTTTGGTCGTTACCAGCAGATAGCACTGCGATAGGTTTTACCTCAGCTTCACACACGGAATGCCCCTTGTTAGTACGGAGAATTTGCGGGTGAGCTGTAATTATCTTGAGAAAAACTATACGTATACTGTGGCAGAATTGAAATTTAATTGTTTATAATGAATAGTTAGTCGCCTCGGCTAACTCTTATCTCAGGGTACCACTAGTAATTGGGTTCGTCATTTTTTTGTACCTAAGGAAAAAACCATACTGGGGTTCCACTCAGAGGAAAACGCTTTGTGACAAATTAACTTAGTAACTTTAATCACACAATCATGTACAATAATAATAAAACCCTCATGCAGTCCCCCAAAAAGCACACGTCACTCCCTACGAACGTTAGCATGAACACTCAGACATTATCACCGAATTCGGCTTCAACACAACAATTAGGAATTTAAACAGATTTAAATTCTAACATAAACATTAAAAATTTCTCCTTCAACAAAAAATAAACAAAAACATTGAATTTACATGAACTCTCTCTTCTAAAAAAAATGACTGTTACATTTATGACACATAAAAGAGATAATTAGACGGAGTTCTCTTGTGATAATTGGCCTCTCTTCGCAATAATCAAGTCCACAGTTCTAGGCCTCTTTTTGCAACAAATTCCGCACTCGTCTTCTCGTACAAGCGCAGTACGACTTGGGTTGGACGCCACCAACCATCGTGCAAATGCCTCATTAGATGACCAATCAGACCAAATAGTGGTGAGTAGAGAACGCACTCTACGCAGTCAACGCAGACCTCGCAACGCCGGCCACGCTCCGATCTCGAGAAGGCCCCTTGAAGGTGACGTCACCAGCGACGGCTCCCCCGGTGGTGAGTCCTCTCGTTCAGCTGACTGCTCGGGTGCCTTCAGGCGCAGCGTCGGCCTGACCTCGGTCTCTCAGAATACCTCGCCGGAAATTGTTAGCCCAAACTAAAGGCTCTGATCCGGACAATACCGAACTCAGGACTCTCACCTGAGGTTTCGAACTAATCAGTTAATTTTAACCTAACTGAGTCGTGGATCTGCATGCGAACAATCTACCAGACTTGTTCTATGATCCCAACAAAAAAATCGACAGTAGTGAGCTGTGCGCTGCATCTTCAAAAAATGAATTGCTCGTGTTCAGCGCAATAATCTCGAAATACTGGTCTGCGAAAAATCTTCGAAAATAATCGGAATAATAATGAGGCAGAAGCCTCGAAATACTCGTCTCAGAGTAGTAACGAAAATGTCCGCGAAAAATCTGCTGTAATGTGATGTAAAAATGTCCGCGAAAAAAAATCTGCTATAATGGGTTGAATCTTCATTTGCCATTCCTTAAATGGGTTTCATCCCTTCCTACACCTCTTTTTCCACTTCCCAAGTCTTCCAATTTTGAATTTCACGTGAAGAAAAGCTTCCAATACCACAACTGTTCCTCTCCCCGTGCCTAAATTCTGATTGGGGATTTTGAGTATTTTTCAAACTATCTTTAACCGCTCTTTTGCAACACTTTTTTCTTAAANCCTGCGTGTCCTTTTAACGTTTCTCAGTTGTACTACCGGGGTGGGTCGCCTCCCCACCCCCCCGCTTGCCTGAGATTTCTATACCGCAGTAAAATCTTTTCCAGCAGGTCCCAGCTTGTTGCGGCGTGGGATCACTGCCCCTCGCCAGATGTGAGTGGTTTCTTCGTCGCCCTGCTCAACGGTGGACTTTTAAATTTTGTAGATACGGAGGCTCTCCTCCCCCGCTCCGTCGCTCGTATTTGAAATGCCCGAACAAGACTGATTCCTGCTAATAATTATTAAATTATTCAAATCTCCCAATACTTACAGTTTCTAATTATCATGTTTTTTTTCGTTTCCCATTTAAGTAAAACTTTTAGTTTCTTCATATTTTAAAGGAAAATTTAAAAATTTAGGTTTTGAAAATGTATAATTTATCGTTTTCTTACGTTTTGTTGAAAACTTCCCTAATTTGAAGATGGAATTTTTTATTGTTGAACTAATGGCACTTGAGAAAGTACATAAATAATTGTGTTCTAAAGGAAACGTCTGTGAGCAATATCTCTAAAGAAAAATCGAGTGTCTTTAACAATTTGAAAAGAATGAAAATAAATAATGGAGCTGCAAAAATGATCAACGATCTTCAGGAAAATTCTATTACATTTTAGAAGCTCAGATGGACGCGAGAAATGACTGCATAAGTCGTAGTGTTACGTTTTCCGCAAAAACTTAAGTACAGGGATTCACAGCTTCAAACAGATGGTTATAAAGTCTTTCCAGAAAATGTGTAGTATTTAAGAAAAAAATTAGAAAATAAAATAAAATTTGACACAATAAAGTAATTAAGATGAACTTTCTTATTCAATATAGAAAATTGTTAAAGTACTTACAATGCAAAATCATTAAATGGTTTGTTTGTTCATTCTTCAAATTCAGTTTATTTAGCATGCAAACCATTTTTAACGAAAAATTTCTTACTAATAAGTAATAAAATGAACTAAAAAATAAAATCTCGAAATTAATTGTTTAGAATCCTCCACTCATAGAAAAAAGGGAATATGAGTCCTTTTAATCACTCCAATGAAAAATGAATGTTGTGAACCTCTGAATAAAAAAGTTCATTTAACAAACAACTAATAACACTATCTAATGGTGACAACTCCTTTGACATATTATAAGAAAACTGACAAATCTGACTTAATGAGTATCCATTTCATATTTTACATTATATTGTAGTTAAAGTGAATAATATCTCAGTAGATAAAAGTAATTAATCATGATTTCAATGATGTTAGCTCACAACAATGTTATGCCACTATATTAAAAGCGTGTTAAAAGAGAAAATTATACATTTAAAGAAACAAACAACACACTCAATATTGTGAAAAATGTCTTGCAGAATATTGCTTGAAATTTATAAACATAATGAATCACGTCTCTACTGCTTGATATCTATATTAATAGAGTAGATGTTTACAGAAATAATCATGGAGAAAAGTTCTTAAAACTTGTTCGTCCTTTTTCAAAAGGTTTTAATTGAATAAACAAAGTTGACCTTAGGCGCAGGAAAATTGCTCTGACCGTTAACGTATTCCTTTTTACGTCCTTTGGATAGGTACCGGTGCAACCGAGGGCAAAACAGGAAAGCATTTCGACTCCTAATTTTCTTTTAAAACGTTCAAATTAGTAAAAATTGCCCTGTTACACATACACCACACGCACTAACTCTCAGGCAAATAGAACACCAGTGCTATCTAGTTGCAGTGACGAATTTGGGTCCACCTTTTGCCGGGAAAGTATGTGACCGGTTAATCTCCTTCCTATACATCCATGGGCGGGATATGAATTGAGAGTGGAGGGATCGGCAAGTAAAACGAACTCACCATGAGACAAAATGTGTTTGTGATTCGTCTTGGGAATTGCGAGAGTTTGTATTGGTCTGAATTGCAATGGTGTCAGGCTACGTGTCACTGCATGCATTGAATGGTTTTCGCCCGCTGAGTTAGCTGATTCTCTTTCCTGTAGGATGTCAGGTTCAGACAAACGTTTAGTAGACCTCTCAGGTTCTATTTCGAAAGTTATTTCTGATTTATAAAGAAAAAATAGTCCTGTATTTCTGTGTTTGAAACTAAATACTAACTAGCACTTAGTGCTTACGTAGTACGTCATTAATTACGTATTGGTAAACGTATAAATGTGCAAAATCAACTATACCCGCTAATGGACAGTTAAATGTGTTTTCTTTCATTAAAATAAATTGTTGAACTAACCAGGAAGAAAAGATAGCTATCCATTTTAACCATATTCGTCTTGCCCAAAACACCAGTATTAAAAAGTTGCCTAAGACATGAAAAAATTTCAACAGGTGAATGAAAAATTACAATCACGGAATAAACTTTAGTTAACAAGCAATCGATTAAACAGAATCAATTCATAAATACTTGACATTTAATACAAAAAGTTGATACACATATCTTTCCAAAAATCGTAACAAAGCAGTCAAAATATATTATTATTATTTCCACAACAAGTACACAAGCATATTGTTTTCGTTGAACTGTCATTGCGTCGCCTAGTCACTGCTTTACCAATCTGAGCAAGCCCAATTATGCCATCTATTGTACATTTTTGGTAAAATCTATTATTCTTCTAACCCGCCTTCAATGAATGTGTAATAAACATAATGGCAGTTAGGAAGCAACTTCTTGATGGTAGTAAAGTTCTCGCCTCCTCGAGGCAGAGACGGTAACACCGCAAAGAACAATATTTCACACAGTGGATAATGTAGAATTGAATGTATTAGAAACCCGGTATTGACATAAAAATAAATAATACTCACTATGCTTCTTACCCGGGTTTCCCCTAATGAATGTTTATTGACTAGCATTTATTTTCACGAGTTTTATTTAAAATTTGTATGTATACTCTCAGAATGGTTAATTTGACATTCTACGTGCAATAATGTGCATTGGAATAAGAATATTTTTTCTATTACATTTTTAAATGTTTAATCTATTAAGTAAACAATATAACACATATGTTACACAAAATACTTGAAGAGGAATGAACGGATACCTATGATTGGGTACTGATTAACAAATATGTTCTGAAAATTAAAAAAAACTAGAAAATTAATCGGAAATGTTAGTTTTCCTGGTGAGAAATTCATTTCCAATTTAATGCGTCAAGACTTTGAACCCTTAAGCAAATTTCTTAGTCTTTATCAATACTTTTTTTCATTATTCAAAAGCTTTAAATGTACAGGAAGTCGATTGAATGACGATGAAAAACTATTTTTAAAACAACGTTACGCGACGCGCCAAGTTGATTTCTGCCTACTAATTCTTTTCACTATCACCAACGTGTAAACGGCCACTTGTCACTTGTTACTTCGTATCCGTGATGGCCATGACAAGTTCCAGTGACAAGAACTAAGCTCGTGAGAAAAAGCCAATCCAAGTTTGCAATGCATGGATAACAATGACCTTTCGGAAAGATATTTTGTGAGACACTGAGTCATTCCCAAGTTTTAGAAGTGAAAAATATGCCCCACATGCATAGATGTTGAGATGAAATAGGCCTATAAAATAGAGAGATTACTGCTTTTTTTAAACAGTAACTGTTGGATTATGGAGGTTTGTTATTTTAATACTTCCATAAGGACAATAATTTGACTAGCTACAAAATTCTGTATTTTTATTAATCACGGAACAGTAAGCACATTGTTAATAAACATATTTCTTCGAAACAAAAGAAAAACAGTCCTGTTCCTGTTGTTCTTCATTTTGTACAAAATCAGAAACACTGTAATAGATCAGAAAAATTAATAAACGAGATAAACATATACTCATAAACATAAAACATGGCTGTGAAACAAAAAGAAACTTAACTGTCCGTCAAATTCGTTGTCGAAAATTACTTTTTCTTTGAGTATTACGATACTTAAAAGATAGTTCTTGAAATGCATTCGTATTAATTTAGAGAACAGTTTGCCAATGAATATTAAAAGCACATTCTTCAATATAAGTATATTCGGCATGATAATTTATTCGTGGTCATGCTCATGGCCAACAGCACATGCTATTTCTTTGTAAACCACAAATTGTTGAAAGTTTTCAAGAAGGAGAAATCCACTGATTCATAATGATATTCCTTGGACCACACGCACACCAAAATAAATACAATCTTTGCAAAACACTACAATGCAAGAAATATCTTCAATGGCCAAGAAAATGATTATTCATTTTTTACATAGACATTAATGTAGTTTATTTTCTTTGTTTTATATCATAAGCCTTCATGCACTGAGTTACTTCTTGAAAGCATTGAAACATGTACTAAACTTTCAAAAACGAACATAAAAATTCAGTAAATAGAGAAAAAGTATTCCTTTCAGCGTCATTGCCACTTAAATATAGTACAATTATTATGCTAATTATTAAAAAAACTCATTCGACACATTGATGAGACGAAAGCCAATATAACGAAGAAAATTTCACAATGTCCACATGGCAACTATACATTAATTTTAACAACGTTCACTCTGTATCATTTTTTCTTCATTTATTTGGCCTCGGTCATGCCCCTTCACTCAGCCAATGCTATTCTGTTTCCCCTTTTATTTGTTCATTTCTCCTTTACTGCGCTGCGGAAAGATAGGTGCCGTAAATAATTCCGCTATTTCATTGTCAAACACTTTAAATACGGTGTATGTCTTCTCTGATGTAATATTCTCTTCTTTTTTCATATCCGTAATTTCCCTTCATATTTAATTCCTTTAATGTTGTAACATCACACCTCAAACCCTGATGCGATGTTATTTTTTCTTTGGTAGAAGCGGGATCCACATAAATACCAAAATCCCTATGGTAGTTTTTGTCGCTGCCACCAGCTCGGTTTCCCGGGCAACCAAACACACGTGTAATAACAATAAATAATGATTTATTACAAATTAACTAGAAATCTGAATTTACAACAGAGACAAACTCCCAAAATCATTAATACATCTTATAATCTGTTATTACACAAATAATGCTGTCAGAGGGCATTAATTACACTTGGTTAAATATAGTTGAAGTTAACTAAATTGTAAAAACCCTCAGGTTATCTTAACCTTCCAAATTATAAGTTGTTTTCCCCAACAACTAACTGATACAAGTTACGACCCTCGCAACTAGTAATGACTTCATTAAGATTACCGCAGTAGCCTAACGAACATCTGGTTTCCCCGACCTAGACTAGCTCAGTCACATCTCAGTGCTGACGGATCTCTTCATTCCCGCGTAAAGAGTCCCTGAGGAGCTTCACTCCTCCCAATATATACAGTACAAGACGTGACGTGAAAAGCAAATAACCACGCCTTCGCCACCACCGTGCAAACACTCCTTTTGGGTCACCCCTTTGGCTTCTAGGAACGCAGGGGTTGCGCCGTAGAGGACGAACCACCATGAGCGTCATCTAGCGCTTCGCAAACACCCTTTTCGTTGTTCTATATTCGGCACGTACTTCATTCATTACTTCGTAGAATTCTTCTTTCCTTTAGGTACACCTAAATTCCAGTGGGTCAACGTCGCCGGCCGCATTCTCCGAATATACTTGTACGTACCTTCCTTAAAAGTGAAAGGTGTTCGTTCAAACAATACCTCAATAACTGAGGAGGCTTAGGGTGGATCCCAAGTTCGTCGCACGTCCGTCTTAGCGCCGACCGGTCACTTATTGTAAGATTCTTAAAAGTATCTGGCTTGGAAAATGCAAAGAAATATTAATATTTCACAAATTGATGGCATGTCATTGAGTACATACATTAATTTATAGGAGTAATTCTAGATCCCTTATCATGTAGTGGGAACTAGTACAAAACAATGATGTCTTTAAACTTGCAAGTCAGTCATTAATTTTGCTGATAAGATAACGAATACTGCGGCCTGTAGTGTGACGTCCTCAGATGGTTAGCCGGACAATTACAAAAGAAATTATCGAAAATTGAATTTACTTCTTTTTTCAAGGAATAAAATTTTACTTCAAATTATTTATTTAAATGACACATAAATATATTAACAAAATAAGACATTATTACACACATATGTCCTAATTATATAGATCCATCAAATTTTACTAATCCATTTTTATCCAAATTTTATCCATCAAACAAAACTACAAATTTTATACATCGTCTTAGTTACTGACATACATAAATATAATTATATAGTTAAATCAAGAGACTTAAGAAATGAGTACACAAGGTCTAAATACTTTGAGAAGATTCTCAATACTAGCTTGTTTTAATAACCATATTTTTAATTTCTTTGCAAAGGGTTTTATATTTTTACCATTTTTTATATCAGGTGATAAACAGTTGTAGCATTTTGGCCCTAAGAATACAAAACTTGTTCAGAAAATGGTTTTATACACGTTAGGTCGTACTACTTGCCCTTGAATAGCTGCTCGGGTTCTGTTGTATTGTCTGTCCGTATGTCTATTTCCACTCCTTAAATAAAACAGTTTAAGGACCTTGTAAACAAACAAATGTTTCAGTGGCAATATGTTAAGTTCAGTGGAAAATGGAAAGGTTGATTTCGGTCTTCTTCTTATTAAACGTATAAAATGATTTTGTGTGACGGAGAGTGGTGTGAGTATGTTTTTAGTAGCTGATCCCCATAATTCAGTACCATAAGCTAATCTTGAGTTTATCTAGGCAAAATACAAAACTCGTAAGAAATCAGAATTTAAAAAAAATGTCTTAAAAAGTAAAATTTCCTAATGTTATTTCTTAATTCTGTATGCAAAGCGGTTACATGGTTATTCCAACTTATTTTGTCATCAATTTGGATTCTTGGGTATTTGATACTATTTACCTGGTCAATTTTCGAACAGCTGCAGTATAAATCTCCGTTACAATGGATTTTATGAAATGTAAAAGGGTTTTCAAAACAATATCCTTTATTAATGTCCTTAGCTTTACAAGCGTTTATAATCATACCATTTTTGCTGCACCAAATACGCTACGCCTTCAGATTGCTTAACATTCCTAGCCAAATGGTATCCCAATCTTGGCTTGCGCAACGAATCGTGACGTCAAATGCGAACGCGCTCGTAACTCCCCTTACGGGTTGGAACAGAAGATCATTATTACATGTTAAAAATAAAGTCGCTGATAAGACCCTCGTACCCACAAGCCTCGTACCCACAAGGCCTGGGGTTCGAATTCCCGGGAGAGCAAATGTGTTTTCCGAAACCGTATTATTGCTTCGTTGAAATAGGAATATATGTGAAGTACAGTGAAATGTAGTGAGGTGATTGGAGTCTAAGGGTATAGAAAATGCTCAGAGTGAATGTAGTGATGTGTAATGAAGTGTACATGATTGCTCTCAGCAACATTATTTTGGTTTTATTTTTTATAGTTATTAATTTCTTTTATTTATGTCATAGCAATTACTTTTACGCTAAGGGTATAGGAAGAGTAATGACATGTGTATATTGAGCGTGTTTCTGTAAATGTTTGTAAGTGTATGTATGTGAATATACGGCCATTTGAGCCTCATTAGACAATTACTTTCTTAGATCTAATTTCTTTGTCGTTGTAACCATGTGTAATAATTTTCAAAGCATTTTATTCCATTTGCGTGTGTATATTATAGATATTTTTATAGATATTGATTTGTTTTTTAACTTCGTATTATTGTATTATGTATGTATTATTTTCTATCTGCCATCGAGCATTGCTCACTAGCAGACTAATAAATTATTATTATTATTAATAATAATAATAATAGAAGTAGGGTCATCTATAAGTTGTCCATTGAATTTTACACTAGTCCCTTGTTTCTTATCTGTGCTTTCAGTAAGCTTATTTATAATATTTCATTGTTCAGTTAAATTCCTTTCATGGCTATCAATAAAGTTACGGTAGTAACAATTTTTCAATGAGTTTATTTCAGTATTCAGTGTAGTGACTAATTGTTGAAAAAGGTTTTGTATCGGGTGTCGTAAGGACTACTTTTACTAATTTTTGTTAATATAGTGTGGTGTTCTAGTTTCTTAAGTATACAATTGTTTATCCAAGGAGAACGCAGTTTAGCTTTTTTTCATTTTATGTGTCGTGGTAGATTCTTTTGTGTGCGGGGGG
>NNCF01132544.1:0-15648 GCA_002313205.1 Laupala kohalensis | reverse complement strand
TTCTTTCTCCATGGATTCCCCTTTCAAATAATTATTTATATCACCTAAAAGAATAGCATTAGACTTTAATTCATACAATTGTCCTTCTAACTCCTGCATAAATTCTAATTCTGCATAACTATGAAGTATATATAGACAAAATATGTTAAAAATGACATTATTAAACCTAGTTTCCAAAGTTAGAATATGTTCAGTTTTCATTTTGTCTATTTTTTTACAGTTAATACTCTTTTAACATATGCAATCAATCCTCCCGCCCTATAAGACTCATTGCAATTTGAAAAAGAATTATAGCTGATAAAAAGGTAGTTCATTGTTAAATATCCATATTTCAGTTAATACTATTACATCTACTTTGAATTTTAAACTATGTAAGTAACCAAAAAATAAATTTTTCTTCTTCTTAAACTTCTGATATTTAAATTAATAACATTATAACCTTCACAAACGAATTGAAAAAAAAGCTGGGTCAAAAGTGTCGAACGTATCACATTCATTCATTTAATTAAAATAAAATCGTATTCAAAAGAATACAACAACTTTAACATATGTGTGTCTTTTATATGTATCGTATTTACAAGTTCTTCATGTCGTCAAGACAATCAATTCTACGACACGTCTGACCCGCCTCCCTTCTTATAAAAATTTTACCCCCTTTACTCCACACGTATTTAAGGTTTTTTTGTTTGATTGCTTCCTTTGTTTTTGAGAGTAAAAACTTAGTTTCAGGAGAGAGATATTCATTAATGAATACATTGATAGAGTGACCAAATGATGGGTGAATCTTATAAGCTGTTAGTGGCCGGGTTTGTTTGAAGCTGGCGATCCAGGTATCTTTCTCCTCCCTCGTGCAGAATTTGACGATAATAGATGATGTAACTTCCTTGTTGAAGGACGGAACCGTGTGGGCAGCCACCACCCTTTCCTTGACGAAGTCAACGCCGGTGGAACGTCCTATGTCTATCGGCACCTGGTCCAGGTTCTCTTTCGGTGTTTCAGGGAAGCCGCGAATCTCAATATTTCATCTTGAGTATTGCTCGAGGTTTCTAAGCCTGACTTCCATCTTGTTGACAGTTTCGTGCAACACCTTATTTTCTGCTTTCATGAGACTGTTTTCCTCCTTAATTTCTTTATACTCCTTACTGATCTGCTGTAATAAGGTGTTACTCTTGTCCACTGCATCAGATAGGAACTGAAGAGAATCCTTAAATTGGTTGAATTCAGCAGCTGAGTTTTTAATTTCCTTAAAAACCTCCTCATTGAAGGTCTCAGAAATGTTAAATAAGAACGTTTTAGTCAGTGTTGTAGAAGTACCCACCGACCTATTACTTGATACTGATGAGGACTTCACAGGTTTACACGTGAAGTAACTCTTTTTTACTATTACGCGTTCTGAACGAGTCAGGAAATGCAGATTTAACACAATCAGCATGACACATAACCACAACCTCCAAAACACTTAACTACCTCATTATCGTTTTCACTTGCTTTGTTACACACACTACAGATCACCGGCATTTTAAAAATCTATTTTACTATTTAATAATGAGAAATAACACACGTTAGAACCAGTTTACCCTGAGCTGAGAGCCAGCAATGACAAGGTCCGCACTGCACGAGCGATATAGACTGACTCGACATCACATCACATAATATCCACATTATCTATATTCACGAAAGTAATACTGAAATATTGTTCGAGAAATATTTAAGTATAGCGCAAGTCATCAACACAACACTACTATATCGCAGCATTTTCTCGTTGGAATTTTTTCTTCAACAGTTTAGGATATCCATGACCTCCGCTGTTCAAGATAATTAGAGCAACAACGACATTTCCTTAAATTGAAATAGGGACACTTACACTTTATTAATATTCATCGCGAAACTCTTCTTAGAACCAAATAAGTAAATATTCTAAACTCAGATAATTATTACTAATAAAATTTTACCTCATACGGCATATTGCATAACAGTCTTGATATCTTTTTGCACCTACAAAATCGTTTCTAAATTCAGGAAGACTTTTTTCCACGAATGTCTTCCCACCATACATCTGTTTCGAGTCAAGTTCATACAACATTTTTAGAAGAAGAATATGAAACCCCAGGAAAAATAAGTATATTTGATAAACTTGGGTAAGACGATATGGACAAGAATTTTACAAACTAAATGGTTTTAAAGTTGAAATTTACGTACAATTTACGTTTCTGCAATTTTTGTTTTCTCCCTTTTGCACAAATTTGGCTAGACTTTCGTAAAAAAAAGATTCTCTTTGTGCAAAATATATTTTTAACTGGGGGATGTCCTAATTCAGCATCTTTACGCTCAAAATAATGGTTTTCAGAATAAAACATATTTTTAGGATTTTAAAAATGGAGTCAAATTTAGGGTCGGAACGAAATTTCATTCCCTAATTCTTGTCGAGACTGTTTACATTGAACCACAGAGATAAAACTTATACTTGCATAACGCTGCATTTTTATTCAATCCAGTGAGACATTTGTGAATTACGAGAATTCAGCCATTGCTAAAATTCACGAGCAAATTCTTCTTCAGTATGAATATTATACATGTTTTTCATTAAGTCTTAATGGCTTGTTAAATGTACCAATAAATTACCAATACATACTAAAGAAGCTTAACACTGGCTGCAATTTGTTTAATTTGTACCATAGTCTCGAAAGCGATTTTCAGTAATTTGTTTAACATTTTCTGTAGTGTCTCGGAAATTCAACCAGAATAGGGGACTGAAATAAATTCATGCCTACCTATCATTTCTATTTACGAAGTCATTGTTCTTTCGGTGGATCGTATGTTACTATCCTCGTTTTTCGCTCTACAGTATTGACATAGTCAATAATGATGATCATAGTCTATTAACAAAACTGATTCATGAATCTCATAGTGATAAAGAAAGGTGTAGCATTGGGAGCAATTTATTTTTGTGGTTGTCGTATTTTGCGCAATATTCATTATAGGAAACCCTTAACTCCTATTTAAAAATAGCAAAAGGTATTGTGCCGATAAATGAATTTTCACTATTTTCCATCTGTAGTGTTTGAAATATGCAACGCTCAACTACCAGTCGGTTTTAAGAAGCGAATCAATTCTTTTCGTTCTCGAGTATCGCATCTAATACAATTAAGACCCTTCTAGAGTCCTTTCCCCCCCACCTCCACACGTCCCACAGCAAACACGTTTCGTTCTCGTACCTTGCTCTTCCTCCTTTCCTGTCTCGGTTATCACACACTCACATCCACATTGTATCTTTCTTTTTCGTTTCTCATCAATGTAATTATTTTCCGTCATAAGTGTTTCCACTCCGGTCCACATTTCTGTCACGTGTGTACTTCACTCGAAGGAAAACGTATCTTTACTTTTCGGAAGAGGATTTTTATTAAATGAAAATTTTATTCTCTCGCGACAATACGTATCGACGTTCATTTTCCCTTGGTGTACATCAGAACACAATTTATGAAAATAGAGTAACCACAAAGTTGTCTGAATTTATTTCATTTCGAACTTTTTCATCCTCCAGAGTCGTGTGCATTTCGACATATCTTTCTGTATGACCTGTGTGTGGGCACATATGCTTTATGTTCTTGTATTTTAAGAAGTATTTTTAATGTATTTTTTTCTCATCGTACGAACTAATTATTTCGATGACATTTCCAGAGTAGAATATTTTGACGATGAAAACTAGATCGTGCTATGTTAGTTTTTTGGAACATTCGCCAGGTCATTTTAAGAAGTCGCGACCTACAGTGTGAATTTGGAAGTAAGACCATATCACTTTTTTATCTATTGACGTACCGGGGCGCAAAGTGACGACGAGAGATCATTGTTTTCTTACCAACAATTTTTCAACTGCCGGGAAGTTGACGTGCACGAAAAAACAAAGTACCTTGTTTATTGAGATATATTAACCAAATTACAGTAAAACACTTTAATCCAAACTCACGGGACTACCAAATTGTGAATTTCCTATATTTCCAATTACTGAGGGGAAAGAATAACCAATAGGAAAGTGAAGGCACCAAATAAAATATTCCAGTTATTGAGATTTTGAATTAACCTATTTCAAATTACCGAGATCACTGAAATTAATTATCAGGACAAAATGTTGCATATTTTTAAAATTTATCATGTATTGATTAATATTTCTAATAAATTAATAAAAAGGGAATGTTAAAAAACAAATTCATGCTTAAATATATTGGTAGAGTTCTAATTATTCTACAAAATTACTCTATATTTTAAAATTTTAACCGAAAGAAAAGTCTTCGAAATTGGGAGAAAGCTTGAAAATTTCTTATTAGCAAAATACCAATTATATTCCATCTTTTTCCTCGTTGGCATCACATTTTGCAGAAAAATTTTCCTCGCTAATCATATATGCTTAAATAAAGCTTTTGGGTTGCCCAACCATTTCTTTGTGAAAATAAGTGAATATTTTAATTCAATATTACTTTCATGACAACTATCATAAAAATCTATCAAAACAATTCTTATACATATTAGGGATTGTAAATGTATCTCTTTTTATCTACTTTATCAAAATTTATATTCGCATAACTTTTCGCTCGTCGTTTGGTTTGCATTGTAATTATTTCGCTACTTATAGCAAAGAGATAAATCTCGAAACAACTAGGTCTCTCATTCGTTATCGTAATAACAGTAAGCTCCTTGCATTTGGCGGTAGATGTTTATTTCTTGAGTTCCATTTACTGTCAAGAGAGTGTTTCGGCACACACAATTCTCTCCGGTTGGCAATTACGCTTGCCCTGAGTGAGGGTACCGGCTCCTAAGCACCTGTCAGCGAGGCTAGTCGGGCACCTTCTCACCCCCAAAAGTGCAGACTACAGTGGCAGGCCTTTGTTAGGCGAAACACCTTTCACCAGAAAGCGCGCTATTCCTGCACCTTCTATTTACCAAAATTTGCACGCATTAGCATTGAGCTTCCTTAGCCCGCCGTAAGATAGTATCAGTAGACGGGCGTCCCTTCACTATTCAGCACCCTACCTGATCTGCTTCACCCTAGCATAAGCCTCAATCGTCTACCACTCGCCCACTCAGACGGACATACTTGTTCGCTACAGTAGCCACCCGACTTCAAAGTCGGTCTTTCCTTTCTAAGTCTGTTTACTTAGTTATTTTTATTTAATTTTCTATTCGTTTTATTATAGAGCGAGTAACATCAAGTCGTGTTGTTAAATTACATTTAAGAGCACCTTCACAAGTTGCCGCACGCGACCGGGATCTGCTCCCATTCTGTATTATCATCGTGTGCGCGTATGCTTATTACTACTACGCTTCAATTCGCACCCGCCAAGTTAACGTGTGCATCATTGTACTCCCATACGAGTGCGTGTCCCGGAACTTCAAGACATCGAGCTACAGACCGAAGACAACGCCAGCTGGACTCCTAAGATTGAGTATTACCATTTAAGTTCTTAACGTACTGTGTTTGGTGACAATTCACGTATTGAATGTGTGTGGGTGTTCATGACTTGAACCAAGAACTGCTCCGCAATAAATGGTTACATGTGTTCCTTTTGTTATCAGTTAGTTCAATGGTTCTCTAAATGGTCTCGTCAGTGTAATCTAGAGCAGAACACTTTTCTTTCTTATTACGAGACAAATCCCCACTGATTATATCAAATTCCGAAGAAAAATAGAATATAAAACATTATGGAGTGGCATGATCTTGAACACTTGATTAAATGCACCCGTAATAAAGAACTTTTCATTCTAATAATAAGTCATTTGATTCTTGGATATTTATTTCACTATATCAAACAGTACTTTTATGTAATAATGAAATACGTAATGTTGTGTTGATCAAATGCACCATTAATATAAGGATTTTCGTTCTAATCATAAGTCTTGTTGACTCTTGGATATTTATTTCATTTTATCAAGCAGTAATTCTATGTAATATTGAAATACACAAGTAGTCTGTGAGTTGATGGATAATGGTGAGCCAATTGTGTAATTATTTAGAAAGATTACTGATTTAGTGATACTCAGATTCTTAGGTAACCATTCTGCTTAATCCAGTTTTTGATTGCACAATTGTTTCTTGTTTATGTATTTTTTTAGGTTAATAAGTCAAGAGTGAATTCAATGTTTATTTCACTTATCACATACAATGTTGTGACGAAATTCAATTCATTAAATTTATGAGGGTTATTTTTGGTCTTTTCCTTATTTTACATCCTTCAAATTGCTTCCTTGGAAGCTGGTCCTCCGTCTTCATAAATCTGTTGTGTTCCGTGGCATCCGCCAGAGGCTTTCCCAATCATTCGTACGTTGCCCACGGAACAAGAGGGCACGTGTGTCGTTCTTCAACTTTGTACCATGAGTGCAAATCCAACGTTACCGTTAAATCTCCTGAATAACTACAAATTTTCAATACTTTACTAGCAAAAAATGAGCAATGAAGTTTGTCTGGGGTCGTCGAGCGTAATAAACTCCACCATTATCAGTTAGCAGATATTTTCTTTCTATTGTTGCGTTCGAAACAATATTTTTGATTTATGCTTTATATATGTTATGACTATTTACCGTGGCGTATTGTAAGGAAGTACAGGAACAGTTACCCTAGGCCCTTAATTTTTAAGGGCACAAAAAAGTAAAAAGTCACTGTCACTGGTATTTTTCGCGTTGTCCAACACCATTATTTCGTCATCATTGTCTGCGAGGTGGTCGGTAAAAACGGTGTCACATGAAATACCGTTTTCTTGAACATTTCAAGATAACTTAAAAACAAATTCTGCGTTGAATAGTAGTTTTTTCTTGGAGTTAGAGTGAATAAGGACATATTAGCAATCGACTAGGAACCGGGAAAGCGTATGTAACATTGTTAAAATAAACAATGTGTAATAACAAGTAAAAGTAGTGTTCTTGTTAATTTTAATAGTTAAATCGAAGAATTTGCAGAATAAAATCCAGAAGATACTGACAATTCAAAATATCTAATGTGTTCTTTTCCTATATTATAATACTATTGTTGGAACCTGAAAAAATGTAATTATTTTCAAACCAATTTTAAATTCCTTTGGGCGCTTGAATTCCCGCGTAAGCCATTTATATTATTTCTTCATAGTCCAGTTTCATCATTGCCAGCTACTTTCCCTCTTTTTCACCTATATTTCACTTGTATTCTACATAATATACTTGTGAAATATTTTTGCCAAATACCTGCAAACTTCGTGTTCTAGAGTACACCAAGCGCACCGTTCCACCCAACTCTTCAGCATCTCCTGACACCTGCTTCGTCCCCGAGTATTTTCCCGCCTACACGCCCAATATCCTACTCAGCCTTAACCCGCTTCGCCTGATCCGTTTTTCCTTCCAGCTGGTCCGTTCCCGCCGCCACCGTTGCACCGCTGCGGCGGCCAGTATATCGTGTCATCGCGCGTGCTGCCCGACTGCGCACTTTCCCGCGCCGCTCCTTGGCTCAGCGCTGGCCGGACAGCCGTGCACCAGCACAAAACTCCCCACTGAGATATAACTGCGCTCGTTAGAAGAGTAACAGTCATTCGCGACCGCGCATTTAGATTCGCCGATACCAAAAGCTCGTTATTGACTACTTTGTAGACGGCGAATTTATTAATTCCCTATTGACAGATATATCTCATCCTTCATGATTATCTCCGTTTGGTTGATAGAGATCGGTGCTCGTCTTTTTCGATAGTTATCGACCTCAGCGTTCAATTTATGTAATGAGTTAGCGTCGTAATATATCATGCATTATTTACCAAACTTGATTCTAAACAAATACAGTGAAGATAATGAATAACTAATAAAACGCATAAATATGGTAGTAAAAAGAGCAATGAATTACTATATTACAGCAATGAATTATAATATTTTACGAACTAAATGGTTCGTAGTAAAGTTTATATTAGAGTAGAACTATTTACGTCTATCATTATAACTGAATTACATTATTAAGCTGAAACGTTGAGTGGTTAAATATGGTAATGTCTATTAAAAATCATAAAATTCTTTAACGTATGTTAATGTAATATTTCTCTTATTACTACATCATCATCAGTTACACTTCGATTTTAAAGATGAATTGTCACGTTTTAAAGAACACATTACATTTCTCCGTGACTTTGAGGTATCCATGAATATGAGATATCTTTGTTTTACAAAAATTACAGAACTTTTTTCGGAGCAAGTAAAAGTTATTAAACATAATTTATTTATAACGAAATCACGTATGTTCAATTGTTTTATTTTTCAACTAGTTTTTTTGTAGATTGTTGGGAATACTTTTAAGGAGAAAATAAGTGTATATTTTTGTTGTAAAAACAAAAAATCTTATATTTTGGACGTAAAATTTAACCTTACATCGTCTCCATAATTGATAATTATGAGTTTTTGACGTCATGAATTGACCCTTTCTTTTATCGCTTTTCATACAATAAACTCAGTTTTCGAAACGAAAGAAATTGTTTGGAGCTGATGAATTAATCTTCGCTGAAAGATTGTTTCTGTTCTCCGGGAGTTTGTTCCACTTGAAGACAAAATGCTTATAACTCGGTCAGTGAAAAATTTCGACCTTGGACTCATTAGATTAAGGATTCTACGGATGAATAAATCAAATACTTGTGCGTGACCCAGAGCGGAAATTCAACTAAACCTTCTCGAAGTTCGTCGTCTCTGCAAAATCTTTTGACTGCTTGATTACTCCTATTTCTAGAATAGTTATACGACATATCATCAAGGAACTCTAAATTGAGTAATATCAAAGATACACCCTGACGAATGAGTTCTATCTCTGCGAGCTTAACGAGATTCGCGTACTTTGCTTCTCGGTGGGAACTGAGTTTTTCCTGCAGACTCGCGTCACACAGCTCGAAATAAGATCTTAAAATTGGACTCCTCCCACATTCCTTCTTCTACCCGTGTTCTACATAAACTGTGATGAGGCACATGAGATAATTTCGTGTAATCTCTTTCTCTCCCTCCCTCTCTCTAAACCAGATTTTGTGATTCGTCGTTTTGAAAGAAAAACTTTCACGTAAGAGCTTTTACCTTGAAGCTGATAACCATTCATTAAATGATCTCAACAAATGCTCAAAACACGAATATTTTTGGAATTACACTAGAAAATTCTTACATGGTTTTCGGTAACTTAAAATACAGTTTTATTTATTTAGATGTTTGCATGACTCCCTGCAATGTACTCCCTATAATACCCATTTTAAATGAATGTATAATCCAACAATATAATGTGACTCATGATTTAAAGCTTGTTGTTTATTTAATATTAATTATTTTTCATCGTATTGGTGTTACACTCTTTGATGTTCATTGAGTATGTTTTCTTAAAAATTGTCGCAATCGAACTGTCAATTTCACAATAAGAAATGGAAATATAGAAATAAAAAAAGAGAATACACATTCATTCATTTACAGTCTCTTATGAAGTCACGAATAATTTTCGTGTCTCAAATGTGTGAAAAACTGGTGCGGGCGAACCTTTACCTCCCCCCCCCCGTTCCTATTAATTAAATTTAAAGTATAATTTTAAAAAAAAGACGTAAGTAAATATACATTGACAGCTATATATCTCATTCAGACTTAAAATATTTGAAAGTTTCAAACAAGAAACGTTCAATAAAGAGTATCAACATGGAACGTAACTTCTTACGTACATTTCACGTTTTAAGAAAAATATATCCTTTTAAATTAAAGCATTAATTTCTCCATTTTCAAACTACTGGGTTCTTTTCTTTCTATCCAAGCGTATTGTAATGTATTACACTCCTAAGCTTAAGTCAGTTTCAAATAAATTTTGAACAATATACTATAAACGTTTCGATGAAGTGGGACTCGCCGAAGAAATCGATTTTTTCCAGGGTTCGTGCGAATTGCTTCAGTTTCTCATTTCCATAAACTCTTGAGGCATTTAGCGCGCTCACAGCCGCTTCCAACGTCAACGTTTTCTCATAATGGCTGACCAATATACATTGGTATTTACAGACCAACCTTTACTTGTGTGTTCTCTGTAAAATATTAAAGATGGGTGATAAATGTTGAATATTAAAAAAACTAGTTGTGCAAAACCATTGCACATATTTTCTCATGTACGTTTCTCCACTTGCAGCATAGAGTGACAAAAAAATCGTTAAAATGTTATGTAAGTGTAATTTCGTTGTAGACAGAAATTGATGTATTTTCGTATCTGTAATGCGTTTGCTGTCCTATGTATTTTATCATTATCATATCTTTCATTTCAGTTTACCAAAAGTGTATTCTAGGTCTGCTTGGTCCATTTACACTGCTAAATGTTATTCAAACTTCTTGAAACAGTAAACTAATGTGTAAGTGTAACAGACAGAAATTATTTTACTGCGTCTATACCAAACTTAAAAGCGAAATACCGCTAATGTGGATGTAATGCGTACTAATTGTACTTTACGTACAGAAAATATAAGCAAAATCGTTGGAGCCGTTTTTGAAAAATATTCGAAAGGGTACTTTGACCTTCATGTGAAGTAGCCTTTGTTTTAGTTTTTTTAAAGAAAAAAATAGAGCACGTGCATCGATAACAAGTAAATTCTTCCGTAAATACGAAATATGAATTAAATATATTTATGAATTTACTCAGAATCACTGCGCACAGACGGAAGGACGGACGGACGGACGGACGGACGTTATGCCAAAAACCACTTTTTCTGAATCAGGGAAAATCGAAACGGGTATTTCCGTCGAAATTTCGCTTTCGAATTTTTTTACGATTACAAATCTTTCTGTATACTACGCATATGAGAAAGTAAAATATTAACGGTGAGATTATTATGTTGTTTTACTTTATGTGCTTTGGAAAGATTCCGAGCAGTTCTTGCTGCTCATTTATTGAAGAGAATAACGTAACTTTGCTGTTCATTTATTGAAGAGAATTTGGATAATTCAGTCACGTAGAAAATTTTTTACAGTCGTATGTTTTCTACGTAATGAATGCTTGTGACATCCGAAACGCCTCGTCCAATTTGTGAATGATTTTTATGCGTTTTCGTTTCTATTCTTTATTAACTTTAAAACTTTTTAAATTATGTATACTAAAAAGTTTTAAAGATAATAAAAATACATAAAATAAAACATATAAAATCCACTTACGAAGGCCAAGGTGAGAAATTTTTATGTAATTTTATATTTTCTTTTCTTGCATTATATTTAAAACGTGGTAACTTGGACACACGGACATGAAGCTCTTCAAAATTGTATCATTCTTTTTTTCTTTGTTAATTTATACTTATGAGTGTAAGAAAAGAACATCTTGTTTGAAGAAATCTAATTTTAGAGTTTAAAATAAAAATCATTTATATAAAGAGTCTTCACAAGTATTGAATATCACATAGAAATCACCACCCATGCATTCATGATGAGCCCAGTTTTGGCCCTTATTCACTTCACGTACATATTTTTATGGCGAGCTGAAATAAAATATTAAATATTGTATTTATTGAATTATTATTTATTAATAATGAAGAGAGATGAAATGAACACTTAACTACCTCGCCCTAGAAAATGACAACTTTTTACAAACCATTGTGATTATAACCTAGTATTAATAATTCACCACAAAATGAACTTATATCATGAAACTACTTATTTCTCCACAATAATGCCGAATAGACACTAGCAAATAAGTCATATTACAAATAAATAACTATACAAATAAATACCATAAAAATCGATCAAAAAATTATTTTCGTCAACTTTTTTAGTTTGGACGCAATAGCACTACAACCGCTCGCCGGAGCACCGCGATGTTCAATTTCAATTTCAATTTCAATTTCAATTTCAAAATGGTTATATTTTAACAACAACAAAAATATACAGTATACATGGCGGGGTTTAAAACCCGTGCGCCTTACAGAGACCCTAAAATGTACCGTGGGCTGTGCATACTATACCCCAGTATTTACTCTCAATGAACTGAAACAAAAACTAAAATTAGAGGTCTTAAAATATCGATTATTTGAAAGGTAAATGATATCAGTAGCGGAAAAAGAAATTAATAAATGTTAATAAGTTATAATAAGAAAAAAAATTCTGTCATGGCCATTTTTTTAAATATAATTTTAATTTTTAATCTCAGCTATTGTTATATTACTTAAGTGGCTGTTTCGTTCATTGAGCACCGTTGGGAACCACGGAAAACCAACGGTTAGAGCAAGCGCGCTAAGCATAAAAACAATCTGGTTGGTAACTGGAAACCTGTAACAGAAGAAAAAAATTCGGCGGCAGAATAAAATAAATTCATAGTAAGAATACATACATATCTGCAGGGCAAATAACAAAGGCATACATACCAACATACCCAAATAAATCTTGTTTACATATTTACCTATATATACGTTCATGTACATGGACCCATATTCGCACATGTACATATTTTTAAATCAATGAAAACAGACTAAAATAGAATACTAAAATTACTACTACTATCACTTATAATAATAATAATAATAATTTAAACAGATTTAAATTAAGCGTGGTCATTCTTGTCAATCTCCTTCATCAGTTCCGCCTCCCTCTTTTTTCGAACCATACTCAAAAACCTGCCAAGGAGTAAAGTAACGGATATTCTATTATCTCGCATTATTTCAAAAGCTAGAGTGTAATTTCTTGGTTTACGATTGTATCCCCCCTCAAGCAGCCACTTTTTTCGGCCTATTTCAGTGCTAACGCAATTTAACAGAATTTGGACCCAATCTTCTTGCTCCGTGCATAAAGGGCATTGCGAATCTCGATCCCCCCTCAATTTCCTTAATTTCCATCCCCCAAGTCGAAACCAAGCGTAACCTGCTCTTGCTACCTTGTTTAATTTGTCTATGTAAGGTTTTCGCCCCCCAGTCTCCTGCCACAATATTCTGCACGATTAGTGACCTCTTTTCCTGTCTCTCAGCCGATATGTTTTGTTTCTCTATGTCTTCAAGACTCTGAATAATTAATTCATAATCAGATCTCGCCGGAGCTCTCTGCCACAAGTGTCCTAGACCGGTAGTTTCGATTATAGTTCTAATTTTTTGACCCCACCCATTGTTACACGTTAACTCGTAGCAATTGTATATGTTATTGTTCCTTTCCCCGTTTCCTATTGAAACCCAATATTTAATGATCCTCAACTTAATTTTTACTTCTAACGGTAAAACTCCGAATTCCCAAAGAGTACCACAGTTAGCTGTACTCGGAGGTACGCCAAGAGTATTTTTCAAGAATTTGTATTGAAGCGAATTAAGTGTGCGCAATCCCCAACACCCCATATTTCAGCTCCATACTCTACTGCAGGTACGAATAGTGACGTGTACATCATTACTACAATCCTAGGATCAATGTCAGGGATGGTACCAGTACTTCTTTGGATTTCATTTAGAACATACATGCCTTTTTGTTTTAATTTTTGTATATGTCTTGACCAGGTTACGTTCATGCTTATTTTGACACCTAGATAAGTGTAATCTTTAACTTTCTCGAGAGGTTGACGTTTGTAATTCCAAATTTCATTTTTACTAAACATCCATCCGTTTTTGAACACCATGACTTTAGTTTTATGTATGTTTATATGTAGAGACATTTTATCACAGAACAGCTCCAACGTATCTAGACCTATCTGAAGTCCCGACGGTGTTGTGGAGAATAGAACAAGATCGTCCGCAAATAGCAACCCCGGTATTTGTTTCTGTTCAGGAGGAGCACCTATTGTTGGGGCATCTGTGGATGTCTCACATAATTTTTCTATTATATCCTTAATAAATAATATAAATAGCAACGGAGAGAGAACACATCCCTGCTTCACTCCCTGAGTTACTTGAAAAGTTGGAGTTAGTGTAGTATTATTTGTTTTAACGCATGCATTGTCAGAGCAATATAAAGCTTGCAAAGTACGTAGGAATTTTTTTGACATTCCCTTGTCCGCTAATATACCCCAAAGGATGTCTCTGTTCACGGTGTCGAAAGCTTTCTCAAAATCTACGAACATGCTGTACAGCTTTCCGCGTTTCTCTCTCGGCTAACGTGTTTAAAATAAATAGATTATCTATTGTGCTATTGTTGCTTTTAAAACCTGCCTGTAATGTCGAGAGTTTATTTTCTTTCTCGGCCCTGAGTTGTAATCTCCAGTACAGAATTTTGCAATAAATTTGTCCAATAGCATTAAGTAGTGAGATTCCCCTATAGCTATTTGGATCGTTTATATTTCCTTTATTTTTATATATAGGCTGTATTACAGCCGTAGTCCATGAGTCTGGAAAAACACCTTCATCGCAGATATAATTAAAAAAGTCGGTTAAAAATTGCACAATATCATTGGTTATTTCCTTAATAAATTCGGAAGGAACACCATCTACTCCAGGCGCTTCATTGTTTTTTAAATCGCGAATGGCAGAAGATATTTCATGTGATGTAATACACGCATCAAGTTCAGACACTTCATCGGTTGTAAATATTATTCCTATTTCGTTACTACTTCGGGATGTGTTATCATTTCCTGCTAGAAGATTTTTAAAGTGCATTTCCCATCTCATTGCATCTATGTTATTTGATATAGTTTTATTTCGTCTTAATTTACGAATTGTACCCCATAGGTCGCGGCTACATTTTTTAAATAATTTTTCTCTGAGACGTTCAGCTTCCATTTGTTGGCAGGCTCGTTTACTTTCCTTAACTATGTGTTTATATTCTCCCCGGAGTTTATCTTAAATAATATTTACGCAATTCTATCCCACCTAGCCACTGATACATTTTCAGGGCACATTTTGCGGATGCTTTTGCATACCTGCAGGCATCATTATACCACACCGAATGTTTTCCTGGATTTTTGTTTCTCTGAATTATTTTCGTACTCGATCCTGATTTTTGTAAACATTGTGTTATGGAGTCCGCTGCAGTGTTGTAATTTTGAACCATGAGTTTAATTTGGAAATCGTTACGTATCATTCCTAGATTCCTTGAGAAATTCGCCTTATAGACCGACGTCTTGTCGTCTTTCCATTTGTATTTTACTAATTTTGACCCCATGTGTGCGGGTGTTACTGAAGTGTTTTGATGTGATAAATAGATTTTAACACATACGGCCATATGATGTGAGTCTATTCTGGGTTCAATCCGAAAATCGTCTATATATTGTAATAAATTTTCCGTGACTAACGCGTAATCTATTACACTCCCCGTTTTCGTTAATAAATGTTATATTCCCGTCTAAATCTGAGCCGTACGTACCATTTAGTATAGTTAGGTTGTGTGTGCTGCAGAAATTTAATAGGTCTCGCCCTTCCGGATTTAAGTTTTTATCCTTACTATTTCTCACGTTTACAAGCGCGGAATCATTGTCAAACGGTGATGAGACATTATTTTCTCCGATTCGGGCGTTAAAATCTCCCATTATTATNATCTCCCATTATTATTATTCTCGCGTTGGGATATTTATTTTCGAAACTATTTA
The DNA here is from genome assembly GCA_002313205.1 of Laupala kohalensis. NCBI lineage: Eukaryota > Metazoa > Arthropoda > Insecta > Orthoptera > Trigonidiidae > Laupala > Laupala kohalensis. Next base: position 176 of record NNCF01132544.1, on the reverse strand, counting down.
TCAACTGGCTCATTTCTGTATAAAAGTTTTCGTTGTGGTACAGAGACTTATCCCCGTGTCTGTAAACAATTACTATTATTAACTCAGTATCGGCAATTATTACTTTAATGCATAAGGTATTATCAATTTCTGTTTTCATTTCGTCATACCGATTTGAGTGTTCATTTTTGTACATA
>NNCF01132540.1:284733-299732 GCA_002313205.1 Laupala kohalensis | reverse complement strand
TTATTCCCCCCATAATTTCAGGAACTGGAGTTATTTGCAAAACACTGAAAAGGAAATCTCGTGAGATTGCCGTTAACTAGACATGTACTGCCAGAAATGCAGAAATCCGTTACATCACAAACATGTCATTTAACAAGGAAATTTCTTTGTCTCGACTAAGACGAAGTTTTACTTCCGACATGGAGTATAAAAGCCCCCGCCCCAACTACCTGTTTGAACAGAGAAAGAACAAGTGCACAATCATAATAATAACATTAATAATAACAACAATAATAATACTGTAAGTATTGACATAATAATAGGGAGATTTAATTTACTTCTTGGACTTGTACGATAATCCATATCCCTCTATATTTCTCCAAGGGTCTTTCCTAGAGAACGAAGGTGTTGAAAATTGAAGTTGATTTTTAAAACTCGTCAAGAAATTTCAGTAAGAGTTAGTTTAACCAAATATTTCAGGTACTGTATAAATAAATAAAATACATAACTCGAGACATACGACCTTAAACGGACGAACAGAATATATTTTGTGAAAAAAAGCTCACTATGTTTCGACTTTATGTTCACTTTATGTCGTCAGGTGGTAGGTACACTTCTGGAAATATAAAAGTGCCCAAAAAGTATTCTAAGTCCCGCGCGCTTGGAGATAAAACATTTTCTCTCGTTATGATTTAATAGACGTATGTCCACCAGTACTAACCTTCGATTGGTTTGCCAAATACGGAAGCAGTTTTCAAGTTTGCCTACGATTGGTCGAACGAAGGTGAGGAGCATTTTCCCCGTCGCAGATGAGTGGCGTTGCAAACCTAATAAATCCGAAGGGCTAAGAGCGCGGGACTTAGAATATTTTTCGTGGGTCCTTTTATGATTCCAGTACCGTACAAATCACAAAATGTGAACTGCTCGTTCGTTTAAGGTCGTAAGTCTAGAATTATTTTTTTAAATTGATTATAGAATGGACAATAATTGTTGTAGAGCAGTATAAATAAATACGTAGGTACTCAAATCGGATGATATACTCTAGAAAGGAGATACTAATTGCAAAGAAAAATGTGAATTCGATTTTTATCAGTTATTCATGAGTATCAGAGTGAAGTTAGATCACAGAATTCTTTCATTTTCATTCCAAAATAATCACCACGTGAAGAGCTGGTTCCATATACCGTACCTCTCCTAACTTCCAACATTGTCGCTGGGCGTCACGTGCTCCTCGTATTTACTCGTCCAGTCAATATTTGAGTTCCATTAGATCCACGACGGGGAAGCCCCCTAAAGCGTCACGCCTCATTTCGTCGACGCAACCCCCACAACACAGATCGATACGCGATACTCGATATTTAAAATCGATTAGGGGAGGTGTTGGCGCGGGGAAGGACGCGTTAGGAACGAGTGGAGAAGGGATGAAGATACGGACGATAAGAGGGTAGCCAGTGGTACATTTATTACGTACCACCCTGAAATCCCATTTTTGTCAGAAAAATTTCAGAAACTTTCACTCGAATTGTGGAGTGAACAGATCCACTATCACCGTGAAACTAAACGCGGGGTTGATATTTCAGTATACACACGAGTTGAAAATCGCTTAAATGTTACTCAAAGGAAGTAAAACAGTTCGCAAGTGTTATAAACCTTTCAGTGTTTGAATGTTATAAAACCATCAAAATATATTGATGACCACTTAATGTATACAGCATAGAATTCAATTATTATGAACCAAGTGTGAAACTTCCAAACGTTTCCAAAGCAATTAGTGTCGCGTGAATGATTATTATTACTGAACCACTCAAGTCCTCACCGTAGTCATTAGTGCTGTCACACACACACACACAATACGTCATTCACCCACAAATCCAGGTTGAGGACTCGACGTGGTCGATGACAAACGTTGCTGTGCTCCAACACACACGACGTTTTCTCTCCCCTTTGTGCTGACACCGTCGCAACATAAGCTCTTGTTGTTCGACTTGTAAGAGTTGCGACACGAGCGCGGGCTGGCGCATAGATCGTTAACTACGACGCTAACCGGAGCTTTCCATGGATGGTAAAGCTGTGTTGTTAAATAAAATGAACGAAATGATCCAAGCTTCGCTTTGTATTATAAACATTATCCACGTCCTATGTCTAATAAAATGTCTAAATATCTGAAATAGGCATAAACAAACAGATTGTGATTTCAACTGGAAAACGTACCTCACCGGCATTGAAAATGAAATAATTGTAATGACGGTGTAATATACATGCGTCTTATGGAGAAAACATTTATTTTAAGAAAACTGATGGCACTTTATTTAGATATGAAGTACATTTTATGTAGTACTTTTTCTTGATCACTTTTATCTGTGTCACCCGGGCAGTACGAAAAGATTTTTCCCTTTCTCCGAGATATAATCACCAAACTGTTGCTCTTGTGCTTCATTTCAAACGAGTCAAACCAGTTCCTGAATATTGTTTGTACTTAATGTTATTAACTGATAAATACACATTAAATCATCTCTTTCATAATGTTGTGCTATGAAACAATTATACTTCTCTGCGATGAGCATTAGTTACATCGCAAAGTAGAGTTAAATCACTCAATCATCTTAAACAGAGCAACATCATCTCATTGTTGTGATTTCAACTTGAAAAACATAACCTCAACGGCCGTTTAAATGAAATAATTACAATTAGAATGGATGGTGTAATAGATTGCGACTTGTAGAGAAAACACTTCTTTTCTAAAAATGACCAAATCTTTAAATCACGAAATTGATGGCACTTTATTTTGATTTGTAGTATTTTTTACGTCAATTTTTATATATTTTAGGTCAGCGGACACTTGAGACAGCTATTTAACCTTTTTTCACGAAATCACGAAACGGTTATGGTCCGCTGCCATGTCTGTGCAGGCTCTTTCGCACTTCTACCAAGTCAAATCCTGAATATTGTTTGTACTATATTATTTACTGATAGATACACATTAAATAATATTTTTTCTTCGTTGTTACTCATAGTGTGTTTTAAAATAATTAGAGTAATAATAAATAAATCAATTATACGTATCCATGATTCGACTAACTAGGAGCGTTCGTAATGATAATAAATTTATTGTCAAAAAACAGTACAAACTGCGTATGACCACGTGGAGGACAATAAACTAATTTACTCTCCGGAAGCAAGCAAGGGACGTATTCCATCAATTCCGATCAAGGGCAATTCCTAAGGCAGAGGCTAAGGATTCAATTTTTTTTGCATAAGTTCCTAGATAAGATAAAAAAAGCCAGCTGCGAGATATAATACATATATAATGTCAATACGCTTCATACGAGTTAGTTCGTCTCATACGGGTTAGTTCATACGAGTCACAATCTCCCCATCGCCATATAAGACCCTTTCACTTCCCAGAACGACACCTCTCTCGTGCTAAACTCGAGTGTAGTACCCGAGCGGCAAACGGATCCCGTCGCAGTAGAGGGCCGATAAGGGCAGAAGAGCAGGAGATAGGGAAGGGAAGGGAACGAAGGGAAGGGAAGGGAAGGGGTCCGTGTGTGTGCTGCGTCCACCGCTCACCCACCCTCACACGCACATCATGCGAGGCAGGAAGAAGGAGCTGCAGAGAGGGTTAGAAAGGCAAAGGCAGCAATATCGATCCGTCTCTGAGGTAGAGGACCAGGTAGGAAGACTGGGGCCCATCTCATTCACTAAATTCTTCATATTCCACATCATGCCTCGCGATACCTCATCACCTCTCATCGTCGGAGTTCGGATCGATGTGTAGTGAGGGTGGGACCAGCCCTTGATCCAAGTCACTTCAAATCACTCACACGTGGAATTGTCGTCATTATTTTTATTCTAATTGTTTTAAAACGCCACAAGACGAATAATGACGAAGGAGAAGAAACGGAATGAAATTCGTATCTATCAGAATGATATATCATCCTGGCAAACCGGGGTTTTCTCCGTTTTTCCTTCGGGTAGAGGCGGATTTCTTATACAGGTTCTCTAGGCTTTGTCTAGGGGCGTTGCCCTTGATCGGAATTGCCCTTGATCGGAATTGCCCTTGATCGGAATTGATGGAATACGTCCCTTGCTTGCTTCCGGAGAGTAAATTAATTTATTGTCCTCCACGTGGTCATACGCAGTTTGTACTGTTTTTTGACAATAAATTTATTATTATAATCTTGATAATATTAGAAACAGGGTTGGATCTGTGGGCTGAAGGGAGGTGGTTAAAGGGGTTGTAAATACCTCCTATTGGACCCGAACTCTTAACAGATAAAAGTGAAGGTGATAAATGGCTTACCTTTAAATGCGTTTCCAAATTAAAATTTGTTATTAGCTACAATTGTTCTTGTTATTAATAATATTTTTATTCTTATTGACAATACCGGATTAATAAAATGAATAATACACGATTGATAAAATTAATAATACCATATTAACATCTTTAATAAATTATTATTAATATTACAAGATAGTTAATAATTTATTTACCGCATTTTATTTAAAAGTAATATTTATAAAATTTGCGATGTGAAACCATATTTTTAAAACAAAAAATGCTCCCCGGCGAGTCCCCCCCCCCACTTAACTATGGTCTAGATCCTCCACTGAGTACAGAGTGAAATATTCAGGAACTTGCTTCATATGGTTTCAAATCATAAAAGCACATACACGAACATGGACGCGACCGAGAGCGAAGCCTTCGTGGTTTATGCGTCTCACCTAAGAAAAAGTTAAATAGCTTTCTCACATGTCCTGGGACCAACATATAAAATTAACGTAAAAAATACTACAGAAAATTTAGTACAAATCAAAGTAAACTTCTGTCACTTTCGTGATTTAAAGTTGGTCTCTCTGTTTTCTTTCAAAAAAAACTGTTTTCCTTCTAAAGACGCAATGTATTACACCATCAATTGTAGTTGCAAATTATCTCATTAAAATGGCCGGAGTGAGGTTATGTTGTTTTTCAAGTTGATATCACAATAAGTACACGTTACTCTGTTCATTTATGTCTATTTAAGATATTTTACTGATTTCATTCTACCTACGTTGGTAATACCTTAAACAATCAGAAATACTCACCTGAAAACCCCGAGATATCTCTTATTGCTGGTACATGCATTCAAGCTCAAATTTTCGAATTATGCACTTCTCTTCCAAGTATTCTTCAAAATATGCTCCTCCGCTCCTCGAAATTTGCACTTATCTTCAATATTGCTACCTATTCGTTCATTTATTCAGCAAAATATAATTTGATACGGAGTGAACATTACATCAACTCTGAAACTTTAACCTTTGTATTTTTTGCTGGGGAAGATCCGAGAATAACCATCGAATATTTTCAGTTAATGACTATAATTCGACGATTAAAATATAACACAGCTACCTACATACTTACTCGTAGTTGGGTAAATTCAAAAATAATAATTTGTTTGTACTAGTATTTTTTTTTTCCAAATTCTCTCCTATAAATAGTTTCATCTATAAACTACACCACAATTTTAGCAAACGTAACTGAAGAATTAAGTCAAAAATCAAGACTATGGACCTCCATATGCTACCTATTTGAACTTGTTAGATAAAAGGTTTTAATTTAGACTGGTCCCGTATTAACAAAATTTGAATTTTATTGATTGACCTCATGTTCTGAGAGACCATAAAAATAATGATTCAATCATAAAAACTGTTAAAACCACATCATACGAGATATAAAACTCAATATTATTATTTTATTCATCATAAATTTCTTATATAATATAGCAACTAATAATGCTTATTAAAAATTTCAAATCCAAATGTAAAGTATTCTGTTAAAAAAAATTCCAAATAATTAAAATACGGAGATTTGTTCTGTGGAATCCGATGGCAGTGCTCAATAATTAATGTATGAAACAATGTTGTAATTGACAAAATTCAGTGACTTTGTCTGTGGAAGTAAATAGGTATTACTATGTTTTAGGAAATAAACCCTTTTACGATGGCAAAAAAATAAAGAGTTCCAAATTAGAGTTTTAAAAAAAAAGCAAAATTACTGGCAGCATAACGTAAGGTAATTTGTCGGTATTGCTAAATTAGAAATACATTTTCCAGTGGTTACGTTGGTGTTTCCGTGTGGCACGGATACCATCATAAACGTGCTTTCCTTGACAAAATTGTTTTATTGGGTTGGATTGTAGCGCAGTAAAATAAGCTAGCTGCGAGGTTTTAACATCGGCATAAAAGACAAAATGTTTTGTAGCTTTTGATGACACAAACGCGACCGAGTGATGTAGTGGTGTAGTGTACTGTATTTGGATACGATTTGTACGAAACGAGACCAGACCGGAGTGCAGCTACACGTAACGGAAAGAGGCACCTCTTGTTTGTGAACTGTATTGATCGTGGATTCCTCCGCAAACAAGTAGAAATGCACGAGGCAGGAGCACCAGCAACTCTGATTCCGGAACGAAAATTTCTCTCCCCCTCCCCTACCCCCTTCACCCACATGTACACCCCCCCCTCTTACATCCTCTCTCTCAGTCGGCTAACTGGCTGGCCGCAGGTGCACATCTATAGGGGATNGAGCGAGCAAGCGAGCATGCTGCTAAGAGACGCAACTGACGAGGGATTCGGTCGACAGAGTGCGCTGTTTAACGAAACGCAGGATTGCCAACAGTGATATCACCCCTCTGGTGGCTCAGGTGGTAGCGTTCTTGCTGTCCACCAAGTCATCCCGGGTTCAATTCCAGGTGGACCCGGAAAAATTCGAAGCATTTATCATTATTGTTTTAGTTCATAAATAAGCTGTGGCAACTGAAAACTGAACCCTCCTTCCTCTCTGTCCATCTACTGCTAGTATCAATAACTCCCAACTCTTACTAACAACTCCTACTAACCCCTTCACTTGGGCCACGTTGTTGGTAAACCCATCTACTAGCAATAGCCCACCACCCGTCTCCTACTTCCTATCGCTCCATGGAGATAAGCTTCAATAGCACTAAGCTACATTTCCCACCTACAATGGAACAGTGATATCTCGGGTTTCTTGAGTCATCTCTCCAAAAACAATGTTTAAAATCTGGTACCGACGAAAGCTGAGGAAACTATTTTCATGTGAATCAACGTCAAACCAATTAATCGAAGATACACACCAAATGAAAAAGTGATACAACATTTAAAACCAATAATAATTATTAAATTTAGGTAAAATAAACATGAAGGACTGAAGCAAACACTAAAACATCTCTTGACTAAAACGGGGAAGGTATTATCGTCAAACAAGTTTGTAAACATTGCTTTCGCAAAATTAGTGGCGATGTGACGGGAGCATGCCGACAAGACCGAGGCAACCATAAAAACTAAAAAAACCAACTAAAACTGGATCTGACGATAATCGAAGTCAACAAAAACTACTGTTTTGTATGATGTATTACTGTAGTTCTTTGTATCCAAAACACAGTACTTCATCCTAGGTTCTAAACGATACTTGAACAGTCCGGATTACCGAAGTTTTGATCAATATAAATCTGCATATAATTATTAAAATATTAGGTGTTGTTTTTGTTTGTAGTATTTGTCGTATTATTTTGTATAAACGAAATACATGAATGTTAAAAGGAAAGATTTTTGGGATAATATGATATGTGTTTCTCATAAAACGTGTTTAATTCATATGGGGAGGACAATACGGTTTTGTTGGAGAATACTCCTACAACATAACTGTGGAGCTTATTTAAATCGTTGTCGAACTGTTCTCTTTACAAATCTTGGCTGTCGGATCGGTGCCTCGTTGATTTTAAAATTAACATATATTTTGTCATATTGCTTCCTAAGCGGGGATTTCCGATCGACATAGAAACGTTAATTTCAAATCAACTATCAGTACAACCAACATTTGCATGACACAGTACCTTGCAAGATCTCTTCCCGACTATTTTGCGATAGTACATAACATAGCTGTTTCTTTTCTCCAAGTAACGTGAAGACTTCGCTGTCATCTTTCGTAATACGACTTTTTATAATAATAAATTTATTGTCAAAAATAATAATAATAATTACAAACAGCGCATGACCACGTGGAGGACAATAAACTAATTTACTCTCCGGAAGCGGAGAAAGGGACGTATTCCATCAATTCCGATCGAGGGCAATTCCTAAGGCAGCTAATGTCACTAGCTGACGCGAGACACGTTGTCCTCTCTCCAAATTTCAATAAATTTGTTTGTGATTGTTTTGGGAATTTGTGAAAAGCAATTTTAAATGTGCAAACAGAGTAGAAATGAAAAAAAAACAACAACGTATGTCTGAGTCATCATTGTATCTGTGAACGATTGTATCTATTAAAGATATTCAATTTGAGGAGGAGTACACTCAGAAGTAATTTCACACGCGAGATGAATTCTATCGGCAGCACACCGCTGAAATGCTGGACATGTGTGTTGTGATCGACTTGGAACCGTGCGACTTCGTTCCAAAATTTAAGTCACAATTGTATTAACTCAGAACTTCATGTCAACCAAATGATTTTTATTTTCTTTCATTAAATTTGAAAGTCACGATGAATCTCAAGATGTTTTTTATCTACATTTCGATTTCGATTGCAAGATCCATGTTCAAGTAAACAATTTAAACAAAGAAATGCTTTGTTTCGATTGGTTTTCTGTAACGTCACCCTTTCGTTCATTGCAATGCTTCCGGGGAACTTTTATAATTTTTCTTTCCATAAAAAACTTATTCTGTCTATTACGAACATTTCTTTTTCATTAACCTAATCGGTCCTGTTGTTCTCAAGTGAAGCGCTTACCTACGAACAGTATTTAATTTTTACTTATATAGATTCACTTATCTAGTGAGTAAACTAAAAGCCTCAAATTACATTGCACAATAATACCTTCTTTACAACATAGTATTTATTTTTTAGTTTCAAGAAAATCGCTTTTTAACAAATAGTGACATCAATTTACCAGCGAACGTAAAAGACAAATTCACTGTGTAGTAGTTTCTGAGCTAGAAGCACGTGTGATCTCGTGCTAACAGTAAAAAGGACCCCAGTAAAAAGTACATGAAGACTTCACTTACATCTTATCAGTCCTAATGATATCATTTACATGCAGATTGCCGGGTTGACCGCCCGCATGACGCACTAGGAACTGGCCGAATTCAGCGGGCGTCTTTTTGTTAAAACACTGTGACACGAGATTCACATCTGCTCTTTTGCATACAATGCCTCTTCACATGGAACTGCCGTCATTTTTGACGCAAGATCCAGTCATTAAGTAACTGTATTTTCCCAGAGTTGCAAGAATCTGTTTGCTGAGTATTTCTAGACGAGGGCGGCTGTAGGAGAAAACCCGGATACGCTGTATGCAACGGGATCGTGTTGAAAGGAGAAAGTATGACGTAGCTGAGGAAATGTTACAAAAATTAAGCTTGTTAACACTAACATTTCCGTCATTACAAATATTACTTTCAATTTAAAAATGATTACAATAAAGAAAGGCGCTCTAGCAGTTTATCATACGAAGAAAATATTTCAAATGCAGAGATATCTCCGTTGTTTTTGATAATCCGTTACAAATTATCGGAGAAATCGACAAAAAGATATTTCAATGCGATTTAATTCCAATTCAATTAATTCGTTCGAAATACTAAAAGTACATGTTACGTAAAGTATTTATAACAAAAAGCAATACTAAATGTTTATAAATACTAAACTCAACAATTAAGTCTTAGGTTTCAAGGTCTTGCGTGACTAGGATCAGTTTTAAGTTAAGTGTACTCATGACGCGAAAGAAAGTTGTCATATGGAGTCTATTAACAAATTTCTTTTCGAAAGACAACACATTATCATTAAGCAAATAAAAACATTTTGTTTTCACAAAACTAGTAACGAGGGCACGCGAATACGCTGACGTAATCCGAAATAGCTTTTTGACAAAAAAAAATGCGATGACCGGAAGCCAAAACTAAGATATTGCTGCAATACATGCTCATCATTACAAAATCAAATAGCAAATCAACCATAAATTCTACTAATCATAAATATGAATGATAGAAAAATTTTCTGATACAATTAAGAAAATGGTACGTAATTTAATCGTCGTGTTACTGATTTTGATGACAATATGATAAACGTTTTTTGAGCCTAAAATACATATGGTGCAAAACCATTGTAGTACACACTTTCTCTCGTTTTAAAATCTTTTTAGAGAACGAAAAAATAAAAAATTCAATGCCATAGTAATCATGCTCTCAACTCAAAGTGCAATGGAACCCCAAGTATCACAAGCGTCCTGAAGAAAATATATCTCATTCATTATATCTTTGCAAATAAATAAATAAACAATTTTTTTTCGTCAAAAAAGCAAAAGTTACAAACTGCGTATGACCACGTGGAAAAATAAACTAATTTACTCTTCGGAAGCAAGCAAGGTGTAGACGTACCTTACTACATATACGGCGAAACACGTACCTTAATACATATATAATGAACTCCTTCATGCATCTAACACATAAGAGATGCATGATGCCACGCCAAAGCAGTAAACGCCATGTTGTTTATGCCGTCGTCAAGACGAAGTATCAGAGATTCAAGATCCAAGACCAGAATAATACACACCGTCCGCAAGAGAGTCTCTACATACGACGCAAGAGAGTCTTTACATTGTAAACATTAGAAGACTCCATGAGACACACGGGCCACATGGACCAGCAAGCGTATGTCGCCTATTTGTTAGGAAACCTCGAGAACACGGGTCAGTTTATTAAGAAGCTTCGAGAAAAGATTCAATAGATGAACCTCGACCCAGTGTTACGTCGCTAACGTCGTCAGCTGTCAAAGTTTAGTTTAGAGCAACAGCTACGACGGTGAAATCAGTACGACGGATTCTCTTGCTGAGTGAACATCGGCTCCGATAATAACCTCAACCAAGAAATCCAGCTCTGCGAAATCGTCCGATCTGCGACAGAATTAATTCTATCTTCAAATACCACGAGACGCCCTCTTACGGTCTGCAGCAGAATTAATTCTATCTTCAAGAGGCCACGAGGCGCCCTCTTACGATCTGCGGTGGAACTAATTCCACCATCAGAGGACACGAGGCGCCCTCTTACGATACCACTCAGAGGCTTAGACAGCAGCACCATCACGTGTCAAGATGCCGAACTCCAACGCTATCATCTAGCTACGTCAGGATTTATGCCATCTTGTGACGAGGAGGAGAACTTCATTAACCTCGACAACCAACTTACTCAAAGTCGTGAGTCGAACGAGAAAAAAGGCATCATTCATAGAACTTTCATCGCCTGTCGTTGTCACCCTGGTGTTATTTATTGTTTGCTTACGATTCAATTATTTGTTTGCATTGATCCCGCATAATAAATCTTGTCCTGTTTAACCTTTGAGTATTTATTTTGAAAAGGAAGATTCTTATTGCGAAGCAATCTCCGTATCGAGACTTGTGAAGCAATAAAAACTCTTCCCCGACAAAGGGACCATCCCGTCAATTACGATCAAGGACCCTAAGGCAGAGGATAAGGATTTAACATTTGAAAACTTTACTCCTAAAATAAAAAATAAAAATCGTTCGGTAAGTGTTGTAATATTAACAGAATACCAAAAAATTTATATTTAATAAAACATAAAGTTATTTCACAAGTTCGTATTATTATAAACTAGATTATTCGGAAAGAATTGTTTATAATTCATGACCATCACAATAATTCTAAATTCGAGTGTTTTATTTCAATGGACGCCATCCTAAGGCAAGAGCCTACAGATACTGTATTTTAAATAACCAACCTCTACCTGAAGTAAAACCGGCAGAAAACTCGGGCCAGGATGGGATTTCTGAAGGGAAAAAAATAATTTAATTTATGTTCGTGGTATTCGTCCACCATTTTGTACATTTCATTTTCAGCACAGTGGAGTCGTGCACATTATTTATCCACAAATATTTTTTTTTGTAAAAATTGTATTGTAGTAATTGAAATATATCTATAAAGATATTTAAACTTTTGAATGATTTCATTGCGTGGAAGAACACAGATTTTGGAAGAGAAAAAAAACAGGCTAATTTTTGAAAATGCAGAATGTGGAGCCACATTTCTCCTGGCGTGAGACATCGAAAGGACAAAGCATGGGGAACGACCAGTCGTCTTAGAGCAGTTGATAATTGTTGCATTGTTTTGTTGGACAATAAAAATGATCGACGAGTGTTAAAATGTTGTGTAATAAAAATTTCAAAATTTTCGGCAAATGTATAAATTTTAATATTTGAAGATCTGGAACAATGATTAAGTTTCCGTGGTTTTGAACAAACTTTCCCATCGCCATGGTTCTACGAAGGATACGGGAATTTTGGTGAGTCAGTATCTAGCGTGGTGCTTTTACCTTTAAAACAGTTTAATTGGTAGTACCTTCTCTTCTCCTCCATAGACAAATCCAATTTCATGATGTATCTTACTCTTAATAATTGTTATTTAAAATCGGTGATCTCTTAAACCTACGGTGGGGGTTTGCCGAAACTTGATATACAGAGGTTTTCTAATATCAGAAGGCGAATGTTATAAGAGTCAATGTTGTGAAAATCCGTTTCTCAAAATTATTATGCGAGCAACAATTCTTAGATTAAATCGATAGATGAGAATTATTTTATTAAACATTTACTTGAAAATATTATCATATTGACTTAATGCGAGCGTTGCTCTGAACCCTAGTAAAATAATACTAAAAGTTAAAAAACAAATAAATAAATAAATATTTTAAATATATTTTTAACGTACGTTTCATGAAATATGCACATCGAACTAGTTATGGAAATACTGTAAAACGTGAATTTATTACACATTTACTGAAAATTATTTTATAATGAATATATCCGAGCGTAACTTGGTTCCCTGGTATTAAAACATTAATCTGTTACAGATCGTTAGTATGTCTCTTGTCTTTCCTTCGCACTGAATTCGTCTCTCTGCATAAGGTCAATTTATCAACATCGGTTATATTATATATTAACAGGAGATATATGTTTATCTGAATCTCTGAATTATTCAGATTAATTTTGTTTTCATATATTATTCCATTATACGTTTTTTTCTTTATTTTTAGCGCAAGAAAAAATATAAATGCGGTTGATTGTGTGTGACCAATTTGGGGAACAGTCGATTTTGTTACTGTTATTAATGTTTAATTGGCCATACAATATTCAATATTAGATGCACCTTTTAAGAGTTTAATTATAATAGCTGAGTTTTTAAAAAGATTTTTTCTTTTCGTGAGGCCTATCTTCACTCCGTTGACTCAACGCGTCACTTCATAGGTTTTTGGAGACGAACTACAGTATTCGCTGTGAAGGGGAAAAAATTATTTTTTTTTCTTGGCGCTGTAGTGTGAAGGAATAGTCATGAGAGAGGAGCTTAAGGTAGTACTCGTAGTGTTGGTGGAATTAAACCACTAAAATATCTTTCGCCACACAACTAAACCACAAAAACGAATTTTACCGGCCATTTAAATGAGATAATTGCAATTATAATTGATGGTGCATTGCGTCTTATAGAGGAAGCACTCATTTTCAAAAAATTACCAACTTTTAAATCACGAAAGAAAACAATTTACTTAATTGGGAAATGCGGGTCCCACCTTAAGGACTTTGTGAAAGTCGTGAAGCCAATGCCATCATTGCAAGATTGCCAACTCATCTTCTCCCTGTAGATACGATACCGTTTTATTCATGTCTGCAGAGTCTTAGCTAGTTAATATTCGGGTGCTGCCGTCCACATCAGCCGATTCGTAGAAGAGACAAATAATTAATATTCCAACTGTTGGGGATTGAGAGTTCGATCTAATCTTTGTCGGAAAGAATACTGCCAAAAATTAGCTTTTCCAGCCTTTGTGAAGGAGTCACAGCATACCGTCTGTGTAAAGGAGGAACCTTATTGCGAAGCAGTCTCCGTATCGAGACTTGCGAAGCAATAACAATCTTTCTCGACAAAATTAATAATCTGTTGACTCCCGACGTGCTCTGAATAACGCAATACGACGGCATAAACAACATGGCGTTTACTGCTTTGGCGTGGCAACATGCATCTCTTATGTGTTAATGCATGAGGGAGTTCATCATATACGTAGTAAGGTACGTGTTTCGCCGTATATGTAGTAAGGTACGTCTACAGTCTGGAATGGACGGAGCTACGCTAGAATACCCCCCCGCCCCACTCCACCGCAGCGGACACGTGACAACGCCACGCTTTCATTCCATTGGTCACTAAACGTTACTATTCATTCGCCGCGAGGGCTATAGACACACAACAAATATTCTTCTCTTCGTCACGTCAGAGATAACTTCACCTATCACGCGTATTATTTACGACCACCGATTTGTGTTTATTAATATAATACCGATTAATTTATTTTTGTAATTATCTATTTACTTTCCATCGTTTTCAAATAATAACCGAGGAAAATATGACAGAAAACAAACTCATGAGTGAGTTGGTGCTGCAAGACTAAACACCAACAGGACTAAACTTAAAATATTTCCTTTGTTATATTGAATGAAAATGGGAGACGGGATTGAGATTCGAACTCGGGACCTTGATATTCCTCACCGACAGGTCACTTCATCGGAATTTCAGAGATTTCTATGTATTAAAATATTTCTATGAAAACTACTACTAAAAATAGAATAAGTAAATGAGAGAAATATAACTAACATTTTATGATAAACCAAATCAGTCAAGGGAAAACTATGAACTAGTCTGCAACGCAAAGTAGAACGATGACTACATGGGATTCTCGTGTGAATTTCTTTCTAATCTTTACAAATCATAATTCTCTAACATCACAAACTAAACTTTTATGTTCTGTTGTTGAAGGAAATGGTGATATGCAACTGACCAGAAAATGTCATGTTCGAAACCAAACGAGAACACGGACGAGACGAAGAAACAGAAGCGGAAGAAGGAGAAGAAGAAGAAAAAGGTTAAAGGTCGCCGAATCTCCCATCTCCACGAACAAGCAGAAGACGAGTGAGCGCTTA
>NNCF01132540.1:273508-284613 GCA_002313205.1 Laupala kohalensis | reverse complement strand
CACCTCCACCCTCCACCCCCACCCCTCTCGCTCTGAACCTTTTCTTCCATGTTCGAACACCAGTTTCGTCTCCTCATTTCATTCAATGTAAAATCGTTTATCTGATGCCTCGCGAAATGGTTTTTATGCTATCTAAGATATGAAATATGATTAAATTGCAGAAATCATTTTCGTCTACAGAACATTGAACAAATCCTAAGTATACAGGTAACTAAAAATGCAGTTGAAGTATTTATTTTCAATCTAGGTTTTTTTTATTCTGATTAACTTGTAAATCATTATTTTGAACAATTTATGAGTAAAAACTCACAACTCCCGAGTAACTCCTCCTCGGGGAGGAAAGTTTGCATTGTCTACGACCAAGTGAACATTGCATTGGACCAGAAATCGAACCCGGGGTTTTCTGCTTTGACAGCTGGTGTGCTGCCACTGAATCACCAGACTGTCCGTATACAACATTCACCTGATATGGGGTGTGACACAGTTTCACCGGATCAGGCCAGGTGGATATTGTGTACGTTGAGGTGGGTGGTGCAGTGGGGCAGCAATCCAGCGACCAAAGCAGGAGATCCTGGGTTCGAATCCCGGTCTGTCGAAATTTTCTCCTGGCCGTACACGAAGCAAGTGATGAGTGAGTTCTTTGTTATAAACATGTTTTTACTTCGTTCTTCAAAAGCATCCAAGGAGCAGGGAATGTAAACCCTAGCAATCTGAATTCGTCGATTATTGATTCGAACACTCCGAGGCAGTCGATTGATTCCAACGCTCCGAGATCTTCGATTGTCAACGTCGATACTCCAAGACAGTCGATTTTTAACCCTTACGTACAGACACCGGCGATTGCTGATTCAAATGCTCAAAGACCGTCGATTGCAGCATCTTACACCCCAAGACCTTCGATTGCAGATTCGCAAACTTCAAGAGCTCTTGAAGAAGTCTTGAGTCCGAAGTCTTCGATGACAGACAGACGAGTACCTTTTACTTCCACGCACAGTTTAACCATGTAAGCAAATTGAACTTATTTGACAGTTTTATAAGTAGGCTAGCGAACCCTGTCCGGTTTTAATTGGGAGTTTCTGTGAGGTATATTCTTAGAGGTGAACCATAATTTGATATTTTTTTTTTTGGAGGGGGAGAGGTCCATGAAGAGAAATACCAAGGAATGCGGGACCCTTCACTGGAATTTATTTTTTAATTAAGTTTTGGAAACTACAATTTTTCGACATTCCCTTACTTATAAGGTATTAACTTAAATTGCAGTTTTCATTAAAAAATATGAAAAAATATGTTTTTAAAATAATTCGTGTTTTTATCTAAATTTTTACTTTGGGAGTTCCTTGTATTGTAAATTTTATCAAGGTAATTTTCTATTAGATTTGTGGCACGGAATCTTGCTGGAGTGTAAGTATACCCGAAACAGTGACATGGGAACAGAGCTATACTCGTGTTTCCACGTAGGAATAGGAAATTATAAAAGCAATGTAAGTGATATTTTTACCCTATAGGCTTATCTTTTAAAGACACATTTTATTTGTTACACTTGTAGCTTTCAAGGGGTATACTGAATTTTTTTTTTTTTTTCGAAATAAAAAACTTCCTTTTATTATTACTATTTATATCTCTCATTAGAGGTGAGCGCCTCCCCCTCCCCCCGTGTACCCCTGTGACCCCCTCCCCCCTGGATCCGCCGATGCATTCTCTTCTTAATAATGTAACGAAATTTAACAAAATATCGCCTTTACAAAAAAAAATATATCCAAGTGAGAAGGAGACTAAAAAACGTACGATGCCGTAAATGTGAATGACACTTAAAACAATTTTTAATTCATACATTTTTCAAACAAATTTTTAAACCATACAACTATTGTGGTAAATGTATTGGTCTTAAAATGTATGATTTATTTGTTTAATCTATTCTTTAAATATAAAAATTTGTTTATTTTATGTTTCTGTTTATATTGTGTGACCATCCTGGGTCGACCGCTGCTTCCGGAAAAGGGCAGGGACACAACTGGCAACCCTCCTTCACTAATTAGGGTTACACTCCGAATATCTTTGACAGCGAAGCGCAACCATTAAAAATGAAATATTGGTTAATACTTAAACCCTTAATGTTTAAAGTAGAAACCTTCTTCATTCAAGAACAATGAATCACTCATGTAAATATGAAGAATTAGAAGAAATAAACGCACTTTTCACCCCTTAACAACAATAACTCCGAAAAGTCCGTTTTTATTGAGTCTCTTCAATGCACGAGCAAAAGTTCCTGTAAATGTTTTATTTTCTTACCTGTAATAGTTTGGGTTCTGCGATAATGATGGGGTAAATGAGTGAATGTCTAACACGCTGCATAATGCCACTTTTAAAAGTAGATAACACCATTCAAATAAAAAATTAATGAAGTATTACTGCAAATGGGGATCAACATTAAAAACAAGGTCTGATAATTATTTCATATCACATGGTAAATATAAATACTTTTATTGTTTATTCCTTAACATATAAAAATTAATATTTCGACCAGAATCATGAATATAATTTGCTTTCAAATAATAAACCATTTTTCTTTTTTTATTGAATACAGATGAAAATACTTAAATTAAATAACAAGTACGTTTTATTTTTTGATGTATCAAATTCAATTTTCTTAATATAAATAATTTATTTATAACAGTTTTATTAGGAATTCATGCGACAAAGTTAATGGTAGAGAATAATTTTCGTTCAAATTTAGTTTCAATTTCGAAAACTAAATAAAATGAAATCAAATAACGCTCAAAATATTGATAAATTTGTGCTGTCATTTTAATTTTCCATAGTTTCATTTAATACACGAAGGAACATTGGTGTTTCAATTATCGAATGAAGGTTTGTAAATTTTAGGTAAATGTCACTACTTAGCAAATATTTCACGTGATAATAAATACTTTTCCGCTTAATTCCAGTTTTGATATAATTTCCTGAAGAGCTCGTTTTTTTGCCTAATTTAATTGTTGACAATTGGAGTAAAATTTTATTGATGCTATCCGTGTCTGCTGAATTATTTCGAAATATTTGGCACCTCTGAAACTTTTCCATAATTTTACTTGAAAATTCCATGGATGTAAGTCAAATTTGATATGCAAAGGTAAAAAAAAATTATTAGACTTATTGGAGGACCGAAGTTTTTTGTTTCATAAACATTAAATGGGACCCTAAACAATTGTGGTCTAAACAACCATTCAATCTTTTTGGCATCTTTTTAATTCTCTGTCGCTTGAAGCAAGTACGTAGCCCTTATATTACAGGGGGAAATAAAATATTACTGTCAAACATTGTCCTACTTAATTCTGCTTTAATGTCTGTTTTAAATATCCAATTATTTAAAAAAACGTTTTTGATACTGAAAACTAAACTGATATTTTTACGATTTCTAATGAGATAACTGAAAAGTAAATAATTTAAGACATACAACCTTTTAGTGAACGCAAATTATATATTTATTCATAACAACACGAGGTTTCGATACTATAGGTTTGAGCCGTCGTCAGATTATAACAAGAAACATCACAACACAACAATTTAATATGATATTAAACGTTAATACAAACACAATATATGATAACTTTCGGTCGAGTAAAAAATGACGAGCCGGGAATCGAACCCGGGACTCCTGCTTCGATCGCAGGGGTGTTAACCACTGCACCACCCGTTCGCCTTCCACAACTGAACACCATTTCCACCCAGACCTAAACCCCTGAAGACCTGTGACACTCTTCTAGTGTGCCGCCTGGTTCACCTATCAATCAAAGCAGGAGTCCCGGGTTCGATTACCCGACTCGTCGCCATTTTCACTTGACGGAAAGTTATCACATATCTTCTCCACGTGTAGGGTACACGGAAGAAATATAAACGCCATTTATGTTCACAAAAATGCAGCAATCACACAATACTCGATAGCTTTTCTGTGTCAGTGCGTAAATTCTGAATTTCCTTATGTTTTTTTTTAAAAATANCTTTTCTGTGTCAGTGCGTAAATTCTGAATTTCCTTATGTTTTTTTTTAAAAAATATATATCATTTCAGATATGCTACGTTTCTATTATATTTAACTTCTTTATCCAACTTTATTGTGTTTTCCAAAAAAAAAAGAACCCAGAAAACTGTGCATATTAAACAGATTTGTTTTTCATTCGCACCTCGCACCTTGCCTTCAGTAACTTCCTGGTTGCCTTCCTGCTTTTTGACAGACATAAAACTAGAGGTCTCTTATCAATAAACTATCGTACGAGAGAAAGTCAATATATAAGTCGCTAGTGTCAGATTCCCTTGTTCCGTTTTTAAATTCGAGCGCATTTTTTACCCGCATGTGGCAGCATATGTACAAGTATGCTTGTCGTATAGGTTGCATGACTTCTCGTATGCACGCAGTCAGACAGAGGCAGGCAGTGCACGATGGCCCATGTGTTGCATGAGAGTACGGCGTGCAGTTGTGCGACCAAAGCACTGTTCCACAGGAGAAGTGCGTCGCGACGAAATGCATCTCGTGTATGGTGACTACAGATATACTAGATTGGCAGCCTCAATGCTGGCCGCTGTGATGAGTTGAAGCCACAGAATTGCGCTTGCCGCCATCTTTCCTCATAGAAACAGTCGTAAAACAGTGTGTAGAGAACTCGCTTTTATTACTTGTGGAATAGGAAGACTTTTAAATAAATATTCGTCGTTCATATGCGCGTGTATGACCTTCATTTTCTCCTATAAGTACAGGGTGATTCATAATTCCTATTACCCAGTTATAGATGTTGTAGAGGGGACTCAGAACAGCAATGTTTGGTAATAAACTCTTGTCCGGAAATTCGCCGTTTGGTGGATAAACGACTTTGAACGATGGAAAGTTCTGTATGTTTCAGTTTCCTGTATACTGAATCATTCTGTATATTTCATTTAGCAATTTACTGTTATTAAGAGTATCACACTATGTGGTGTATGATAATATCTCAATCCATATGAATATATAAATGCGAATGATTATGAGTATTGAATGAGACACGCCAAGATGATAAACTTCTAGAGTAGTTAAATATTCCTTTATCTGCTGGAATTACATAACTTCCAGCACTCAGTCACTAATAGTACAGTTAGATAATAAACTGCAGGTAGTATTCAATTATCCCGGCTTTAACAAATATAATAAGAATATTCTCACCCTAATACATGAGAAAATTAAATATATGTAATATTGAACGGTTTGCTCATCAATCAATGAAAAAAGTATTTTATATAATTGTACAAATATATGTATCATATTACTTTGAAGATTTTTCGGGGTCCTGATCCCTAATACCGACCTTACTAATTGAGTTTTAGCTATTCTTTACCCTAGCAGACTGTTAGATGAGGTAAGATGGTGACTTATGACTTCACCTTGGATTCGAGCGCTTCCACGCCTTGATGGTGACAACTGTCTCTCGCGGATGGTGATGCCGTGTCCAATTGAATCCAGAAGTTTAAGAAGAGACAGGCACAGCTTCAGAGATGGGGAGCGTCCTGGTCGTCCCGCGGAGGTGTCCTGTGCTGTCACAGTGCACCGCGTGACGGTAAAAAAAATCATTTGGATGGCCATCATTTTGAAACTGATGATGCCGTAATTGAAGAGGTAGCTCCACCGGTGGCGCAGGTGGTAGTGTTGTCGCTCATCATCAAGACATCCCGGGTTCGATTCCCGATGCGTCCAGAAAATTTGTATCTTTTCACGTTAATGTCCCAGTTCATATAGCTGTGACTACTTCCTCTATCCGGCTCCTCCTAGTATCAATAACTAACTACTAACCCTTCCATGTGGGCCAAGTTGTTGGTAGACCCAGCTAACCGGTCCACCTATTCCTAACTCCAATCGCTCCATGTATTTAAGATTCAATAGCACTTAGCTACATTTCCCATTTACAAATATAACAATAAAAAAATGAAGAGGTTACTCGTAGGCTGCGACAGCAACAAAAACACTTCTTTTTGTCACCGGCTTTCAAGGGCGTGTATAGAGATGGGATAAGTCTCTGAATGTACAGAGTGATTATGTGGAAAGGTGAATTAAATGTCGGGAAGTTACTTTGATTATTATTATTATTATTATTGCCTCTATGCAGTTTTGCGACTTATTTATTGACTTACCTTCGTAACATTGTTTTACGTTCTTTGGTGCGTTGGTTTCTAACAAGCAGTGAGTGTGTATCTATAAGGATGACCTCAGAGGGAGACGATAAACATCACGACGGATCTTCTAGGAATCGAACGAAAGGATTGAGTTTGGAAGCCCAGCAGATGATGAGGGATTCTGAATACTACAAACCCAGCTTCGACTACCGGAGGGTGGAGTTGAGGTTTGTACGAGGGTTGTTTTTTTTTTCAACCTCCGATGGGCTAAAAAAAACAACAAATTTACATAATATAATAATTTTATTACCGTAAGTTCAGCAGGGTCTTATAATTTTTCAATGTAATCACCAAAACGGTTGAGGCATTTATCACACAAGCTTCTCAATGCCTTCTTCAAGGAAGTTAACCGCCAGTGAAGAGAGATACGTCTTGATGGAATCCTGAAGTTTTCCGCCCAACCACGCCTTTAATTCTGGGAACAGATGAAAAACACTCGGTGCTAGGTCCGGACTATACGGTGGATGGTCGAAAACTTCCCATTCGAACTTTTTAAGAAAAGCTAAGGAAGGAACTGCTTAAGAAATGAATGGCTACAGTTTTTTGGGACCAAAAAGGAGTGTTATTTGTAGATTTGATGCAGCTGGGGACAACAAAAGCGAAGGAAGTTATTGTCAAACTTTACGTCGTCTGTGCTGAGTCATCCAAGACAAACGAAGAGGGAAGATGATCTCGTCAGGCAATGGTTTTGATCCATGTCAACGTGTGCCAACGTGACAAAAGTTCAAGTGGGACATTTTCGACCATCCACCGTATAGTCCGGAGAATTGAAAGCGGTTGGACAGCTACTCACAGCTGTGGTCTAGTAGTAGCGTCTTCCCGCTGAGCGGGAGAGCGTGGGTTCAAACCCTGCTCGGTCGAATTAGGTGAGGTTTTCAGCTGGGGTTTCCCTCACTTACTCCAGACAAATGTCAGTTCGGTACCATAAGTTGCCTGGCCATCCAAAATATCTCCTTCCCAATTCCCTTTCTCCAAGTTCAACTGTTAGGTGATCATGGCCTGAACCTCGCCAAAAGGCATAAAGTAAATAAAAGCCTTGCAAACACTTCGCCGAAGCCTACAATTCGACGTATTCCTGCATTATCAGACAATCATATTTAAAACGTTTCCCAAGGAAATTTCATAAGACTCCATATTTTTGCCCGATGAAACATCAATCTTTTTAAGTTATGGAGTTTATTGAAATTGTTTACATTTTGTTGTTTCAGTCCCCAAGAATCTTCTGATGAGGATGTGTATGTGAATGTATCCAGAGTGAATTTTGAACACGATTCCCTTCGAGATTCTTCTTTCAACTCACAAAGTGATTATGAATACAGGAGAGAACTCACCAGGAAGGGTAAGTACACTGAATATTTTTGTAGGGTTTATATTTATTCATTTAGTAGCTGAGTTCCTGCGATTAAACCTGCATCAGGTTTCGAATTATGCGTAAATGCTCGTTATTGGATTCCCATTGGTTTCTATTAGAAAATGTTTGTCGTATTCAATTGTCAAAATAATAGAGAATCAATCCGCGCATCAAGAACTAGACAAAGAATTTGAACATCGAAACAGTGATTGACCATGCGTTCTTATTGAGAACAAGAAAAATGAAGTAAGTTGGCTATGTGTGTATCGCGAATCTACACAGTACTAATTTACTTTTTTTACAACAAAAATTATTTATTTATTATAAAGTGCACATTAGATATATCACAAAATTATATAATTTTAATTTCCACAATCATAAGTTTATTTAAACAATGAGAAATGAACATACAAAGTATTCAATATAGATTATTATAAATACTTAAACGATCACTTAATTTTTTTAATGAACAAATTTCTTAATTGATTAATTAGGAAACTCTTCGCGCTCCGGCAGCTGGTTCGTGGAACTCGAACGAAACTCTACAATACGGATGGTGAAATAGGCCACGCTTATTCAGTAATTGGGTTACTTTGTATTACAGTCCATTCCAGGGATGTCCAAATTACTGGAACATTACTGGAATTGAAGTGGAAAAGCCCGCCGACGCCGATGGCTGAGAGGTTGTCGTAGTGGCCTCTCAAACCCCTATAGTGCGCGAGAGTTAGATCTCGGATTCTTCGGGTGCAAAAATCCACACACGACATGTCGTACGGTTATGCTTTTGAGTAAAAGATCTTTTGAGCATCATAGGATATTCTCGGTGACAAAAATGCACCCAAGCAGAGTTCCGGCTTCCACTAGCAGAAGCGGAGTACTTATATTTTTAGCAACAGATATCCGATAAATATTTGTTAATTGAGAACTAGCTACTTTAAATTATTGATATTCGGAGCGGGTGATCTACTTTGGCAATAGAATACCAAAGTTGTTTATTTTATTTAATGACCCAGTTGTAATACCATACAAGTTCCCTACGCTGGCCGTGCACCTCTATCCATCAACGAGTATCACTTACACACCATCTGCTTGATCATTTTACTGATTCTCTTAAGTCATGTTTCATAGTTTCGAGAAAATTTAACAAAAAAAAAGAAAGAAACTTGATCGGAAACGCACTGTGTTTATTAGTTTCTTGTAAATTACTTTATTTTCCTCAGCATGGTCATGTACAATTTGCATAGCTCTATTAATTAATTAATTTAATTTTTGTCAGTTAACTTGATTGATGTTGGTACAGAGCTCGTACTCAATATAGCCAACTCTTTTACTCCGCCATCGCCCATAAGACAAATAATATTTGTACCTCTCGTTATGTTGGCAGGACATTCGAACTTCTCAAAACTTAAGTCTATTGCCAATATCGGCCATCAATTCAATTCACATGGTTCTGTAGAGTTTTTCTGTTCTTTCTGCATCGAGCAAAGTGTGGAACGAATATTACCTTGTGTCTTTGTTTGTTGTGTTATTGACTTGTATTTCTTTTAAGCAAATAGTCTCTTTTGTGACTGTTATTAATATTTATTTGGATATAACTTGTTGGCAATTCGTGCTAGGCAGCCATGTAGCATAATTTTCGGCGAAGCTACATGATTTGGAGTATAAATGTAGTTATACTCGCTCAACACTTAAAGGCGCCTCTGATCCGAGTTTTCTTTCTTCATTGATACATTAGCCTTGTAGTATTTACCACGACACAAAGTACGGGATAGAAATAAAACTCCATCTCACTCACATTTACTCACTGTTAACCGTCACCAACAGTCTTATACAATGCACCCAAATTCATATGTTACACAGTGTTAATAGACAACGTTAATGGGTGAGGTTGGTTGCTATGGCGACTGTTGAGCGTGTTTCCAAACACATCTAATACTTGAGTTGTTATATCAAGGCGTGTTAACCGTTTCTGATCGTAATAAACACTAAGATCTGTCATTTATTTTACGTAATGGCAAAAAAGAGTGTTATCAAATTCCGTGTCATATCTGACGAGAAAAAATTATTAGAGAAGGTTCTCTGACCTTCCTCCTATGACATATAAATACAAATCAAGGAAAGTTAACAAAGCTTTTACGCTCTAAGGCACGTAATCTCACATATACTTTATACTCTGGTATGTAAAATTGAGGTTATGACACCAAGAACGTAATATTTCTTATTATCTGACTGTACATTCTTTATCCTTAACATTTTTATTTTTTTATCCTAAGGAAATCTCAAGAATGAATAACTACCTCGCTCATTGTACTGACAACACTTGGAACAAAGCACATTACAATTTATCTTAATGGTATTAAACTTAGCAACGGCGCCTGAAAGTTTGTTTGGAAACACGGCGTACGGTTGCTATGGACATGACGTCACACTAATTTCGTCTATAGTTCAGTTCATAGCCTCCTATACTACACGCCGTGGCCCTCATATTTGGCAACCTTGCATGGTAGTCCTAAGATTGCTCGAAACCTGCTTCATAGCTGTACTCACAGATGCAAAGGCTGCAATAGCTCTTTGAGCTCGGTGTATTTGCGTTGCATTGTGTTTTGCATCGGTTGTGGATTGAAGAAAAGTAAAGCAAGAAAATTGTGATTTAGAAAGTAATGTTTCTTAGCGCCATTGTTTGGTGCGATAATTTTGGTAGTACATTACCATTACCTAATATGACGTGTTTTCTTGAGTACAGACCCAATGAGGTATTTTAAGGTGGGAACAGCATTGCAAGTTAGTCAAATCACCGATAATAATAATAATAATAATAATAATAAATTTATTGTCCAAAACAGTACAAACTGCGTATGACCACGTGTAGGAAAATAAACTAATTTACTCTCCGGAAGCAAGCAAGAGACCATCCCATCAATTCCGATCAAGGACCTTAAGGCAGAGGCGGATTCAAATTTTTTTTTCATAAGTTCCTAGATAAGATAAAAAGTTAGCTGCGAGTTATAAAACTAATAGAATGTCAATATGTTTGTAATTTTACGCAAAAAATAACATGTACAAGTTATTATCGAACTATANAAAAACACTAAATTCACGATTTATTGTTACAATAAACACGCCCCCAGACAAAGCCTAGAGAACCTGTATAAGAAATCCGCCTCTACCCGAAGGAAAAACGGAGAAAAACTTGGGTCAGGATGGGGTTACAGAATTAATATATACAACCGTGCCAAAGTTGAGTACAGATAAAACTAAATTAAGATGAGCGATAAGACAACACAATCATTCAAGAAAATAGTTTTTGAAATTGTTGTAAGTTATTTAAAAAGTGCTACAGCAATGGCGTGATAAAGTACAAGACAAATTTAACTTTTACTAAAATCAATAAGTTCTTTTACAATGTAGAAGCACTGGTGCAGGAGGTAGTTTTTAACCGCGGATTTGAAGATATTCAGTTTCATAATATCTTTTATATTCTTGGGCAGGGATATATAATTGTTTTCTTTATTCTTATTGTAACTGTCATGAAACACAACAATATAAATAATAATGGTGAAAAA
>NNCF01132540.1:246692-270872 GCA_002313205.1 Laupala kohalensis | reverse complement strand
TCTTTTTGAAACCAAATTTTATTACATTCTTTTGAATTTTTGCTATCGTGTGTTATGACCGAACCCATGGTCCCAAAATTTCACATTTCTTGTTGAGACTTGCTTTTAGGATTCATGTCCCCCAAGAGACCTGTGTCGCGAACCTTTTTTTGTTGGCCGCGTGCCTCAAACGTAATATTATTTCCCACGTTGCTTTGGGAAATAATATTCCCTAACATCCGTTCTCGTCTCGAAAGATTCGTGTTCAGACTAGCAGGCTACTAAAACATGTGTCCTGCTTCCTATTTCTTTTGATCTTTTTTAAATAAAGGTTTTTATTGCGTTTTTGTATTCCAAAACTTTCTACTGGGGTTTTGATGTAGCACCGCCTTCCTAAGCTTCAGACCACCCAAGTCTCTTTCAGCGAGCTCCCATGTTGACCCATGCTTATTATTTTAATATTTTGAGAACGCGTGATTGAAATATTAATCAATTCAATCCACTACATATGATTTTGAACTTGATAGATAGGGTCCTACATTGCATGTATAAAATAGTGTTATTAAATGTTAAATGATGCTTAGACTGGCAATATCCTATTAATAATTTCAATGTGTTATGTGTGTTACAAAGAATAAATTTAAGGATTTTTTTGACAAATGCAGAAATCTCTCAGAACATTGGATTGTCTTAAATAACCGTACTTCAACACTGCCGATTTTAGGAACTATTTAAAATGTAACTAATGTTAATACAACATAACCTTAAAATATCATAAAGGTTGTAACGTAAGGTATTAAGTTCAGTTGAACCATATATTTTTATAATATTGCTTTCTGGCTCTTGCGGTCTACGCTCCGTCTCTCTGGACTACCTTCGATAGATAATACAGACTTTCTAATATTGTCTTTCTCAGGTCACGGCCAGTAGTAAAGAAAGCTATGATTTTAATGATGTAGGCCGCCATTTTGTGTTCCAATTTGAACAGGGAAGAAGAAAGAGGGAAGCGTGTAAGAGAAGATTAGCGATGACGAGTGGAATTCGATTGTTACCTTGCTTCGACTCAACAACACGTGCGTGCAAGGTCCTCTCCTTCAGTGGACGAAAGTGAGCCTACGTCATTCCCTTCTTTATAAATGATAATTACGAATAATATCCCAACTCTTGGTTGGATTACTTC
The DNA here is from genome assembly GCA_002313205.1 of Laupala kohalensis. Lineage (NCBI taxonomy): Eukaryota > Metazoa > Arthropoda > Insecta > Orthoptera > Trigonidiidae > Laupala > Laupala kohalensis. The sequence continues at coordinate 269,713 of NNCF01132540.1, read as the reverse complement.
ACCATTGATGCTACACATCCGCTCTAATAAATCTTGGTTAAAAATTCTGAATTGCATTCATGAAAATAGACATAATTGTTGTGTTTTCAAAGATATACCACGACTTTTGAATCACTGTGGCCGAATATCCTCATTACTGATGTAATTGTACTCCATAGATCTCTTAATAAAGTATTCCAAGAACATGTCAGTATTTTTCTGTTTCATTTTTCTTATCTTAATAATTATTGAGGTAAGACCTCCACCAAAACATCCGTTTTAAAACACAGCAATATGATTAATAATGAACAAAAAATATTTAATTTGTGTCTACCATTAAAAGTACAGTACAAACAATATTGACTCGTTTGAAATGTATAACAACATGTGGTACACATGATGTGACACCAGAGCAACTGATTCCTTCTTTAGGGAAAAAAGTGAAATTACCTTTATCAAGTGTCCGGTGACCTTTTTAGATAAAAGTGATATAAAAACTACGAATCAAAGTAAACTTCTATCACTTTCGTGATTTAAAAATAGCTTTTTTTGAAAAAATAAAAACGTTTTTTTCTCCACAAGACACGATGTATTACATCATAAATTAGAATTGCAATTATTTAATTTAAATTGTCAGTGAGGTTTTCAAGTTCGATTCACAGAAATAGCATGTTACTCAGAGTATTTATAATGATTTCAGATATTTGAATGATTTAATTCTATTTTTTGACAATAAATGTATTATTATTAAAAAGAAATTGGAAATATTTAAATACTCAAATTACACCTGCTTACTTAATTATATATAAATGATCTACTTTATTGCAGCTTCAGATTTGTTTTATTCGGGAAATATTGTATTACAAAAAATTCTAACTTTAACTTCTAAGTAGTAAAACTGACGTAAATTGAAAAAAGTACAAGTCACTTTAAACAAAAAAATTCATTTAAAAACGTATACTACAATACACGTAAACTTAATCTTATTGTTAAACAACAATGATACGATGCCACGACAATACACGAACACATTTTGACATGTTGTTAAATATATTTCTTGACGTATTTCTCGCTTTTGGGTGATTAACGGGTCACGTTATCGGATTTACGGATCAAACGATAAAATGTTGTCTTCATTTATTAAAAGTTCGAAGGATCCAAAAGTAATATTCGAATTATCAACGATTTTTTTTCACGTTGATATTATGGAATGTTCTAGGGACCGAGTTCTAGTAGAGTAGAATTTGAATTACGAATGTTGGAATTTATTGAAGAAAACGTCATTATTTAAAAATCTACCAAAAAAAAAAAAAAAACTACACGTTTCCATCGCCATCATCAGACAAGTAATGAAAAACTATTATTGTAAGGGTTTTACATCGCGAAAAGAGAAAAACAATTTACAGAACAAAATGTAAAGCCGTCATTTTGCTTTGCCTGATGATGGCGCACAGTGAGGGTCAGAGGCGGATCTATGTGACAGTGGTGGGGTGGGGTGGGGGGTGGAGGGGGGGACGCTAAGGGAGCTCTAGTCCCCCCGCCCCATTGGACCTGAGCTCTCAACAGATAAAATTAAAGTTGCTAAATGGCGTATTTGGTAAAAGTGTTTCTAGATTAATAATTGTTATTAGTTATAATTGCTATTGCTATTAACTGTATAATTGTTATTTTTTATTAATAATACCAGATTAACAAAATTATTAATAACAGATTAATAATATAAATAAATAATAACTAGTTATTAATACTACCAGATTGTTAATTGTTCATTATTTATTTGATACGTTGTATTTAAGGATAATATTTATAAAATTTGTGTAGTAAAATCACAATTTTTAAACAGAAATGCTCCCCGTTGATTACGGTGGGGGGTCGAAACGTTTTGAAGTTTCTTTGGTAGATAGATTTTTAAATAGTGTGGTTTTATTCAATAATTGTAGTTCTAAGGAGGTTATTACAATACGAATGTTGACATTTTGTACGTGGATTAGAAATTCGAGTTCATTTTCAGTCTAATGGCGAGAGCAGTTTCTTTGCGATTCTACATTTGAAGAACTAGACGTAACAGACACACGTCCTTTGCACATTCCACAATTAATACGCGCGCACTTAAAATTCACCCGCATCAAGCGACGAAAAGTCGACGCTGGTTTCTCTCTGCGCACCTCCTGACAAAAGTACAGCGATGACCTTGACACAGCTGCACCGGAAGTGGGTCTATGTCGGACCAATCGCATCAGCACCCCCCCACCACCACCACCCGCACACAGACACACACACACACTCCACGGATGCCATCTGCTTCTTCCCACATGGGGTTTGTATTGTTCCAGCCATCCCATTCCATCTCTGGGATGAGAATCGGGTTTTGATGAAGTTCAATTTTAAATGCCTTTTCCTAACTTTCTATTTCATCTCTTGAGTTATCCACCGATCTTACATCCTGTGTTGAATGTATAACTTTCGGGTATAGTGCAACCTCGTTATAACGGAATAATGAAGATAAAATATAGTGCGACGTAATAGAAGTCCGGTTTATGACTGATTTGTTCGGATTAGCGGATTACATCGCTACAATGTATCTTTCTAAGCGAACAAGCTTCAACATTGCTCACAGAACCATTCCATGAAAAATAAATTTTAATTCAACAATATAGAGAGTACTTACGTAAATATAATGTTCCATCAAAGAAGAGTTGGAGGATTATGTTTTTTAAATTTCTTTTAAAAAGTAAGTATGAAAAGTACACCGCAATTAAATAAATAAATAACATTTAATGAACGAATAATATATATTTTGTGATACGCACTCGTGACGTTTCGAGTTTGCTTTTCTCATCATAAAAAGTCGTATGTCTTTCAGTTTATTTGTTTAATTAGATTATATAATGGAAGTTAATTGTAGTAGAACTATAGCGCAATATTCCCAATTCATTGCTAGTCACCTTAATGAAGCCTTGAATTAAAAAAATGTCCGTATCGAACCTATTTAATGATCTAATTTGGTGTTCACATCCTCAGAAGTAAGACCTAATAATTCCTTCGTTGTTTGTCGAGGCACCCGTGACCCTGAAGAAAACTGCTTCCCAAGAAACACAACGAGTGCTCACTTTGTTGAGGAAGGTGTTACTAGATGAACAGATAGAAGACTGGGATATTCGGTGACTTGTCGCGGTAAATAGAGGTACTTGGTTCTGGCATAGTGACACACTGGCTTGAGATTGTTGAATCCCAGGGTACCGGAACGACTATGGTGGGCATTTAAGGGAACCATCACAAAATCATATCAAAATTATCTTTACTATGCGTTTATTCTTTCTCCTCTACGTAATTTATCTTCCGTAAAAGATAGATGAACTTAACCGGCGACGTCTGGGAATTTTAATGTAACCATTCCCCGCAGCTTCTAACCCTATCGCGAAGTGCGATGAATAGTGTGTCCTCAATCCTCACTTAGAACGCGACCACATCCTCATCATTTTCTCAAGGCTTCTACAAAAACTGTATTTCAAATAGTAAGTTTCTGCTAGTCAAGAGTACTGAGAGAGCTGGTTAATGAGAGGGTGCTGGGAATAAGCTTTGACTTATCAACTCCTCTGTTAAGTCATGGAGCAGTTCCTGTAGGTCAGCCAGGCGCGAGGAGGTTTTGACCCATGTGTAACGTACATGGTCCTTCTTTGACAGTACGTTGACTATTAACTGACAGCAGAAAACTCACCAGAATCCGGAAGAATTCAGGTCTCGGAAGTGTTAGTCGATTACTGAAATTCACAAATGGATCGGATCTCCTCCCACATGTTCTCGGGAGGTATTCAAATGTAGATTCTTCTTTCACTTTCCTTTTCTTCTTCTCTTTCCTTTGTTAAAATTTAATAAGCTCAGAATTCAGAATGCATTTTCATTTAATGTGTTAATGAACGGTTGTCTGTCCTTTCCTATCTTCTTAATTTTTAGATTTGGGACCGCTATAATGACCTGATGTTGGCGAACCCTAAAGTCCGAATAATAATTGTTAGGATATGAAAAAGGAAAATGATGATGATGATGATGATGATGATGATGATGATGATGATGATGATGATGATAATAATAATAATATATATTTGAAATTGTACCAAGAATACTCTTAATGAAAGGATTTAAACGAAATCTCCGTATTTCTAAGTATTGGAAATAATAGTTTTGATACATCTGAATTTAGAGGAAGAATTAAAATAACCAGAAAGAGAATTTACTGTATTATTGTTGTCTTTTAACCGGTTCAATACAGAAAATATTCTTTTTATAGTTCCTGTTGATCCAGTCAGGCATAGAATAAATACAAGACTATCTTGTAAAGATTACGAGTAACACTGAACTGCCCTTCCCTAATATCATAAAAAATATGTTACAATATTCCAGAGGGGGGATAGTTCAAAATATAAAAATTAAATAATTTTCCTCAATAAAAACACAAAACAAAAAATAACAACGGTTAAAATTGTTTGTGGCCACATGGAGAATTACCATTAATGAGCATTATTATTCATATATTATTTGCATTCATTTCCAACAAACAATCAAAGGATGAAATGTAACATATTTTAATGTCTACCATAACCGTATTTAAGTAATTCTAAGTATAAACGAGGGTTGAGATATATTTTCATTGTTGGGTTGAGAAACGAATCAAAAATGTTCGATTTATTAAAAACAAAAATCAACGTTAAAAAAACCTTACCTAACAACGGGTGTATCCCCGTTGAAGACGGGCAATATGATCACTCCGCATGTATTAGAATAATCTACTCAGAATAATCTATAGTTCGATAGTAACTTGTACATGTAAATTTTTTGTGTTAAATTACAAACATATTGACATTCTATTAGTTTTATAACTTTTATCTTCTCGGAGCTAACTTTTTATCTTATCTAGGAACTTATGCTGAATTGTTTTGAATCCGCCTCTGCCTTAGGGCCCTTGATCGGAATTGATGGAATACGTCCCTCGCTTGCTTCCGGAGAGTAAATTAGTTTATTGTCCTCCACGTGGTCATACGCAGTTTGTACCGTTTTTTGACAATAAATTTATTATTATAAATTTATTATTATTAAGACCTCACTGGTCATTAAATCCGTTGTTTAATGAGTAAAGAATAGTCAATACAACACGGATTATAGATGTTTTTTCATGTTTTGTGTGTGTGTGTTGTCAATGCTATTAACCCGTGCATTACGTATTATACACATGAAGTAAGATGTCCTCCGTTTACCTGACACCCTAAACTCGCATACCACCCCTTCAATTTCCTTTCATTCACCCCTTGTCCTCGCTCTGTAATTAAGGGGCAGGGGGAGACAGGGGAGGCGCGGATGACACGTGGGAGCTGAGACTGGACGACGAGGATGACGCAGGGTGGGGGAGGGAAGGAGGTAGAGTCGTTTCAAGGCGGCAATCTCAGGAATTAACCTCCATTAAAGAGACACACGCAGTTTGGGTCCGCTTTGGCCCGTGTTTCCGTCCGCTCCTTGCACCCCCACCTCCTCGTGCTCCTCTACTATCCCCTACAATTTGCCCCCCCCTCCCACCTCGACACCTGATACCGTCGAGTCTGCACGCTACACGCTAATTACGAGATCGCACTGATATAACAGTGGTCGAATGCAGAAAGGCCGTTAGTTTGCGAGGGACAACTGACTCTCGAAAAATATTCTATAGATTCGTCAATTTATTCTCGTAGTACTTTATCACTATAATAATAACAATAACAACAAATAGTTAAAGCTGATATGAAGAAACTTTCTCAAAAAAATTTAAAAAAAGAATTGGAGTGAGAAGAAGCTAAAGAGAATGAATGAACCCAATGCAGATACGAAAGGAACTCGTGGATGGCTGAGACGAGGGAACGTGAAACCAGAAACCGATGCACTGACCATTGCAGCAGCGCAATACCAAAGCTCTTAGATCCAGGCTTTGTGAGAGACACGTATTCAAAAACCACAGCTGATGACAAATGTAGGTTGGATCAAACTCCCTCTGAGACAATCAGCCACACAGTTTCTGGATGTTCTCGGCTAACGAAGCCTGAATACATAAAGAGACGCAACGGAGTGTGTGTAATTATATTCACTCGTCCAGAAATTTAGGTTCGCCAACCTCAGAACTTTGGTGTAAACGCGAGCCAAGGGAAGGATCAACCACAGAGGAAATCACGATACTTTTCAACCGACAAATCGACACCGACAGATGCATCCCCCCCAATAAACCGGATATGCTTACTAAGGACCTGAAGTAAATGCTCGCTTATTGATTCAGCAGTGCCAACTAATAAAAATTTAGCGCAGAAAGAAGCAGAAAAGCTGCCGAAATACAAAGATTTGGCTGTCGAAATTAGTAAGATTTGGAGAGATAAAACAAAGATTATTCCTTTCAATGTAGGTTCCCTTGGTCAATTTAAAGAAGCAATTAGATTCCATCCCAGGCAAACCAAGAGAATAGGAGACACAAGAGATCGCTCATTTTCGCACAGTCCACATGTTAAGAAAGTGTTTCGAATCTTTTAGAGAGCGGATAGATAAGAAATTTCAATCAGCTAGAACACCTTCAGAGCTGTCAAATTTATTTTACATGTACGAATTATTATCGAACAACAGATTATTCTGAGAATAGTGTTTACAAACCATAAGAACTGAAACAACACTAAATTCACGATTTCTTGTTTCAATAAACGCGCCCCTAAACAAAAACCTAGAGGACCTGTATAAGAAATCCGTCTCTACCCGAAGGAAAACCGGAGAAAAACCCGGGACAGGATGGGACTACAGAATTAATGTTCACAACCGTGACAAAGTTGAGTACACATTGAGTTGAGTTAACTGTTGGTAATTTCAAAAATTAAATACCAGGAAGAAAAATCAGCAAATAGACACTCAGTTATCAGTATTGTATGGTAATATGAACGCAAATACGTGTCATAATAAAATGCAGAGAGAGATGAATTACACTTTACACACAAATAAACTCATAGTCTGAATTCTTGCGTTTTCATTTCACATTTAGGTTATATACTCGAAAACCATGTTCTTTACATCGCGTTATATAATCTTGCTTCTACGATTCGGTCACGTAGATTATACGTTCAGTGGATTCAATGTCCTTCTGCCTCACATAACCTCACTATCGAGCTTCTGGCGCACACATCAGTCATCGGTTACGCGAGTGAAGATTCACATCTGTTGGTTAGGTACGAGTTTTAAATGCAATTCGTCAAAATATAAACCGTACTTTGCATATCAATTGCAAAATAACTCTTTAGAAGTTTTCTTTGAACTTTCAAATAATTCCATCGACTACTTTTTCCCAATTTTTCCTTTTGCAACAGACACAACAAATAATTCTCTCTTTTATTAGAAAAAGATTATGGTTCTCCACTTGGGAAATTATACCATAAACCAAAATGTAACAGTTGTTCAATTGTATCTAAGATAAGTATGTTTTCTTTTTCAAAGTAAATATATCGACTTAATAAATTAGTGTATGTTTCAAAACATGACTAATTTTCGGAAAATGAAGTTAATAAAATCTCTTTTATTTCATATATGTATATACTGTTTCATTTATGTAATAAACCAAAATATTCAAGCTTTTATGTATACGTGTAAATAATGTGTCTTATCTTCCCGATCTGTGATGATTCTAATGGGACCAGTTTGATTTCCAGTTCACGACGCCGCCATTAGGACACAGCGCCCAACTCAGGAAACGACCGCGAATCTCCAGGGGACGCAGGTGTAGGTTTAGTTATCTCGTTTCCACCGCTGTCTGCTTCCAATGGCAGATGTTTCGGGATATCTGTCCAGTTGCGGAGTTGTGACGGTAATGGGATGTATATTAAACCATTTAGAGTTTTCGTGATAGTTCTTCCGATAAATATTTCCGTTATGTACGTCCACTCGTAAAAAAAGTCAAATACGGGGAAAAGTTCTACTGTTATTCCCAGAATTATTTATTACAAAGTTTATAAAAGCATACTTCAAAGGTTTAATGGTTACGGTTGTAGTTCATCTACTTCATAGTTTTCACATTGATGGTAAATCGTGCGATAACTTTCTGAGACACTCTGATCAGAATAATCGTGAAGAATCTATGATTAACGAAATGAATATCCGTACATTATTTAATCATTCCTGGATTTATCGTTCTCTTCAGAATTAGTCAAAATTATTGAGGATAACATCATTTGTATTACAGTAGTTGAGCAAGGATGAGGTCATATAGAAGATAAACCACACTAGACATGTACAACGAAATCGATACCAGTCGGAAGAGCTCAATGTCCAATAGGGGAACCACCGGTTGGTCATAATTAAAGTTACGTACGTACAACCCTTTCTGAGTGTGTGTGTGGGGGGGGGGGAGGTTTCGTTGAAACTTGGTAAATACGTTACATGGACCGTAGGGTAAAGAAATCTACAATAGAAAGTAATAGTTCAAATTTCGACCACCAGGTGAGAAGGGAACATGCAGGAGAAAAAATGAAGAGGAATTTGAAACACAAAACATTTGTTTCTGTATGCATTTTCCATTTGCGTCAATCACTTGTTCGAAGCGTGTTTAACTACTTAAGACAATTAGAAGATATAAAATATTCCTATTAATTTTACGTGAAACAGTCCACTGATATTGTAAGAACAAAATTGTACGTTTCTTGCATTTTTCTTTTGTGGGGCTTTACAGCTCGAGGTCATCAGAGCCCTAAAAACTTGTACAGGTAGGGAAAATCAGTAATCAGTCTTCGTTTCTTGCAGTTTGAAATGATTTTCCTGACTTCATTTCTAATATTTCTCAAATTCATTACGTCCTGGAAGTTAAAACTTTATTGGTACCTGAGGGTCTCTGTTTCTAAGTTTCGAGGAACCTACTACAACTGTGGAAATAGTAGGAAGTAGTTGGATTTGTATATGATAATACATTTATTGTCAAAAAAGCAGAAGAACAAACTGCGTAGGACGACGTGAAGGACCGTTAAGTAGTTTACTCTACAGTAGAAATTGTAGCTGTGATTCTTTTTTTTCGACGGAAGAGTGAGTACCACGGTTAATCGAGACACGGTTAATTGAGGTTCTACTGTATACATCGTTTTTTTCTAAACGTACAAACACAAAAAAAGTATCGAGTGTGTCCTACTCAACTTTTCTATTACAATTCACATGATAAAACTCATTGCACTAAAAATCCTAATTACACTGAATATTAAAAAAGAAAAGAAATCACAATATGTTGTAACTCTTGATCTAGATGATATTTTAAAAAGGTCAATCGGTTTCAAAATATCTATCACCCCTTTACACGATACACTCCTAACTAGAATATCTGCACATACAAGTACAGAATGCGTGAAATATCTTCTACCTCAAAATATTTGCAGTAGCCCTATAGGCTGATGGTATAAAAACTGCGCCTCCAAGATTTTTGCGCAATAAAATTTCACTGTATATCAACGAACAGCGCGACGTACAAGAATGCGGTTTAGCAGAATTAACTGGCCAATCAAAATGCTTCTATGCATATTTTCGAAATTTTGAATTTTAATGAAAATGGAGCACAGTATGAGCTGTCCAGCTTCTGTTCCCAATACACTGAAAGCCAAATCTCAAGGTTGGTTTCGATGCATCATTTTATTCGTGAGTTATCGCGGGGGGGGGANCAAAATTCTTCACAGACACACACACACACACACAAATACGACATTGAACCACATCCCCATAATTTGAAAATAACTATCTCCTGGAGCCAATTCATAAAGATCCGAAGAAACCTCAATTTTTTTTTCTTCACCGATACAATACTTTCCTTACACACTCTGTTGTAATGGAAAGGTAAAAAAAAAAATTACAAAACTATTGGAAATACTACTGCTTCATGTGCGATTACACTCTGCTTCATAAACATGAAAGAACCTTCGAGGCAGACGAACACGCGTACTCAGTCTCGTCTTCGCGCGTCGAACGAAGGTCAAACAAATGACCGGACATGCAAAAACGTCTGGAGCGAGTGAAAACCTCAGACAATATCCCATTTATTTTTTCCTACTGCCCACTGTTTTGCGCAGGCAAATTATTCGCGGCGTGCAGTCATTATCTCACCACCAGACAACAAGGGGTATCCAAAACAGGAATTGCTTTAAGAAAGACAGGCTCTCTAGACTGTTTGTCTGGGGACTGTGGTCTATTATAACAAATCCAGTATATCAGTACTTTCGATTTACAAACAATATTCTCCAAAGAATCCATAGTTCGATAATATTATGTACTTATGAAATATTTTTTGTGTTTGTGTGTTAAATAAAAAGTTAGTATTCTGTTAATATTATAACACGTACCGAAGTATTTGTATTGTTAGGAGTAAAGTGCTGATGGGACGGTTCCTTTGCTTTTGCTTCCAGAGAGCAAATTAGTTTATTGTTGTACGCGTGGTCATTTTGTAGTTGCCTTTCAGACAATAAAATGAGTCATTTATTTATATAACTTTGAAATTTGCCCAGAGGTTGAAACGTTGAAATCATCTGACCCTCCTCAATGCGATTAATATTTATTTATTAAGACTTTGTACAGACATGTTTGCTAAAAATACCGCTCAACATTGATTACGTTAAGCTATGGGAAATTATATAGGAATTGTATTATATGTAACCTCAAAAATGTCCTTTTTGTAATGTTTTATATAGTGAACCGTTTAGAAAACAAAATGCCGATACAGATGAATAAGTAACGCTAACAAAGATTCTTCTTTTTTATGTAATTAACAAGGCTAAACTAACTTCAAAAATGTTATAGATTTAAAAATATTAATTTTTTTATATATTCGCAATATTAAATTAATGTCAGTACATCTACCTTTATGTCAGTGAAAAATTTACGCTTTTTAAAATATTTTTAGTATGCTGTAGAGGAAAATGCATCATTTAATATTTACTGATATTTGTTCTTTTCCCTGAGTGTTTGATGTGCATAATATATATTTGAATAAAAGAGTAGCTTGTCGAAAACCATGTTATCACAAAGTTCAATTTTGTGTGTCGTCCTATATTCAACAGGTTTGAGGCGGAAGTTTAATCTGAAACCGAAGGATCTGGTGTCGAATCCCGGTCAAGTTATGGGTGTTCTCATTGTGTGTTGTACTCCGTAGAAGACAATAGGAAACCACCATGAGTTACGTCAGAAGCATTACTATCACCCTGATCATCATTGTTCCTTTGTGTTACCAAGTCAAAGGATGTCTGCAGTCATAATAATTTGTATTTGTCATTTTTTAATAAGTTAGAAAAGGAAAATAGATAACCCTATTTTCCTGTTTTTTGTTTTGTTTTTTTCCTTATTCATTGTAATGCAAACTTAGGTTTGTAGAAAAAAATCTGCAACGTCTCGCCCATAACTCGAAGTATTTTTTTGTAATAATTTTTGTCAACATTGCTGCCGATTTTCCTTGTAAACTTCTCATGAATTTCGGGTGTTTTAATCATGATTTTTTTTTAAATTTCTTTGTCAAGATTCCCACTGTGTTCGTTTTATAAGAGAGTAGATGCCACTGCGATGTCACAGTGAGCTCGCATAGTTCCACCTGGGTCTCGTCGCCTCATATTAATTTGTACATTGTTAAAGATTAAAAGATACGTCCGCCACACAATGAAAGTGTCTTTTTGCGAAGGAACACGTGCCTTGTTGTGTGCTCTGTGACATGCAAAGGGTGAGATTCCATGTGGAACGAATGATACAGTGTTGAGGAAAGAGAGAATAGTATCATGTTTGAAAGAGAAAAACCAATGTTTCTTTTTAAACTCTATATGCGAATTATAAATAAATTGTTTATTACCATAAAAAAAACTGTTAGAAAGTGCTTATAACCACGTGGTGGACAAGAAAGTAAATTTTATCTCCGGAAACAAGCGAGGGACGTATTCCATTTATTTTTATCCAACGGCAGAGACAGATTCAACATTTCTGCGTCTCGAAGTAAAATTCATAACCAGCACCTTACCCCTATAAAACATAAAAAATAATTAGCTACTTGTGAAATACCTTAACAGTACTTTTAAATTTTATTTTCAGTAGTAATAGTTTCTAATAAATTCTTATTGTTGTCAATGCATAAATAAAACCCACACATTAAGCATTTATCTCACATTGTTATGTTTTAACTGCTTTTAAAACAACTGCAAATGAGGGTTTGGAAGTGAAATTTGTATTTTTGTATTGTAGGATTTGTAAATGGGTAATGTAGCGAGCTATTGAAGCTTATCTACATGGAGCGATAGGAGGTAGGAGTTGGGTGGTATGTCATTGTTAGTAGGTGGGCCGCTCAGCTGGGTTTACCAACAACTTGACCCACGTGGAGGAGTTAGTAGAAGTAGTTAGTAAGTAGAAGTGCTTAGTTATTGATACTAGGAGGAGCTGGATAGAGGAAGTAGTCGCAGCTAAGTGAACTGGGACATTGATGTGAAAAGCTACAAATTTTCTGGCCCCATCGAACCCGGGATGACTTGGTGAGAAGCGACAACACTACCACCTGCGCCACCGGTGAGGCAGTTGATGTTAAGAGTATTCTCTATTCAGTTGTTTTTTTAATTGTATGTTACTATGGCAACTCCTTCATAAAAGAGAGTGGAGAGATCATTCCCCGTTTTCTATGCTCTTATTCAGTTAATATATTATTACACCTCGTTCCCAAGGATAACATTTTGCAATGAATTTTTGAGATATTTTACCATGAGAAATTTCTTTACATTTTTCACTCTTAAAGAAAAAATATTAAATAATTCTATAATATATAATTATTCTTATTTGCTGATCGATTAGTTCTACAAGAATTGTAGCTTTATTTGATGAGATTTTACTCAATTAGATAAATTAACCAAGCGTTCTACAGCATTGTATTATGTCAGTAATGCTAGTTTTATACTCCGTGGTCATTGCGGAGAAATATTATTATTGTCTTTTGTTTTAATTGAATAACTATTCATTCAGGAGAAACGTATATTCTCTTTGCATTGTTAACTAAAAGTCTCTCAACGGAAAAAATAACACCCGAATAAGACAAAATATTAAAGAATTTGCTTTTTAAAATATGTTTTTATACAGCCTTATTCATATTTGTTTGTAAATTAGCTCAAGATTGCTCAGGGGGTTGTTTAATATATTATCTCGTAAACCATCAGAGTTATTCTTATGTTTGTTTTCTGGACATTTTTCGTGAGATCATGAAAGCGTGTAAATTCTGAAAACACACGAAATGTTTTTTTTGTTGTCTGTTTGAGATATTTATGGATATTTGAACGACAAGTATAATTTTCGGAAGCACCTGCATAGTTTTTGTATACTCATGAAAACGAAACTCCAATTAAGACTTAAAATAAGTTGCCTCAATTAAATATGGCTATCTGGCACCTGGTGTGGGAGTATTGACAATGCCAAAGACTCAACTCTCAGTGAAAAAAAGGAACTCAAAATATCGAGAACGTTAAACGTTCATGTTAAAGATAAAACTTTAGTTTTATTTTCATTATTATTGCCTGGCAGTCGCTAAGAACTTGTTTTTACCGTCATCAAAAGTGTGAGAATTCTCTGAATTGTTTTTGCGGTGTTATACGTGCAAGGAGAGTTGAGAATAATGTCACAAGGATCATGTGTGACTTTGTCGTCTAACGACTATCTTCTTACGTAACAATAATAAAAAGTGAGTATAAAGAACATATGAAATACAGAGTGATCCCGAATTCAGGGTACAAACTTTGATACAGGACACTGTAACAATCATTTATTATTATAAGAATAGTGTATGGGTACAAGTGACGCGGTGAGGAGCAAATAGAGGAAATAAGAGATGAAAGGAAAGACACGGTGTTTATTGACAGCGTCGTTGACAAGTGCAATGTTTACAACAATTGTTCAAAATTACAACAATTGTTATACATGCGTTGGCGCGTCATCGCCTCACTTGGGCCTATGCATTCCTTTATGATAAATGACTGTTACAGTGTCTTGTACCAACCCGTAAAATTTGTACCACAAATTCGGGATCTCTCGGTACATGACAAGGAAACTGAAAAGATAATTGTTTCGATTTTTTAATATTATCCGGTATAGGAAACTATAATATTCATCAAACTCGTTCAAATAGTACGAAACAGTCGCTAGTCACTGAAAAACATACCATGCTACGTTCTATTTTTTTTTAATGGCATGCTACGTTCTCTTAAAAAAATTTATTCGTCCCAACAAGAAAATTAAAGATATTTGAGGCTTTGATTCAACAGATAATATTTTATCCAATGTTATCAATAGGTTATCCAATGATATCTGGTGTCGTAAATATGTTGTTGGTAAGGATATTTTCTTACGTATTCTTTGATCAATACAAAATGTATGAACAGTATCTGGTGGCTAGTTTTGAGACGCTCTATGTGTTAACTCCAGTATATGTAAAGATACTCGGTTTCTAGTAGTTTGGTCTGATCATCTGACACGACCCCTGAGAGCTGAGCAAAATTATCACTCTCAATCATAAAGTAGAGTAGGTTAGAGTCCTTTATGAGGGAGGGAAGTGACATGGACGTCGTGTCATCTGATTGGGTCCGCAGAAACACCCCCCACTAGTGTAACGGGAACAGTCAGGTGACAGCCATTTTGGTCACATTGCTGTGAGACGTGAAAGGTTAGAGTTGTCGTACCTTCAACATATCAGAGTTCTTTATGCGTATCTTTACTTGTCCCGTATAAAGAACACAAAAACATATGGGTTACAATAAGTGTTCAGTTCCAGGCTTAAAGGGCAAAGAATATTGTTTAAATTAATCCCCAATGATCTTCTCTGTTAGATACACGTAAAATTAGTGTCTAATTTAAATTTTAGATTTAAAATGAAATTAATGTTGATTCAGTGAAAATATTGAAATAAGTTTGGAAAAAACGGTTTTATCAATATCACTTTCGCTCGAGAAACCAACGTAAACAAAATCAAAGAGCGGCCATTTTGGTGCCAATTTGATGATGATGATGCGCGCTCAGGAGATCTGCCGAAGTTTGAGAATCTTCTCTTTACTCCTTGGAATTTTGTTCGAGTTGTCGCCTCTCTGCGTATAAAGAAATCTAGACTAGGTGACACTATGAGCAACTAGACGAAAGGGGAAATTGTTCCAGACCATGAAACTTAGGAAAAAAATTTCAACAGTGTCAAAGACTATCAGCGTAAGTGATTAAAATACAATAGTATCATCGATACTATGAAACTATTCGATAAAAATAATCCATATATGAGTTAAGAATATATGTACTTTGTATCATGAAAGTGCAAGTGTAAACTGGGTTACTTGAATGCTACCAATAAGCTCGTATATGCCACATGTCAATAATAAATGTGTAAAGTTTAATTGATTACAGTAATCTAACCTAAAAAAATACAGAGTTCCAAAGAAAAAAAAAAGTTAAAATAATCACCACCCGTTGATATTTGATGGCTCAAGGCGATGATGGCAAAACACTTGGTGATAGCTTGGAATCGATAGACGTTTATTAATTGCTCACTGGACAGGAAAGAGATGGCCTTTACGACTCCCGTCGGTGCATTGAGAATATGAGCGTCGGCTAATTGGTTACAGAACCATAAAGACTGGTTAATGCCATCAAAGTGGCATTACGCTCACTCAAACGCATGTTGAACGATGAAACGTAGTTCATAAAGAACTCGTCTTGGTATTTGCGTCGTGAAATTTAATTACTGGTAATTTAACGAGTACTTGTATGTTTTGCATTTATAGACCCAAAGATGTTGAAGTTCAAACTTCTCGTGTTCAGATCTCCCTCACTGTAAATTAACCCCAGAAAGTGTGCAAGATTTTATGAAAACTATAAAATCGAGAAAATATTTTAAAAACCTGATAAACCATTTAGTTTCCTTAGTTTTGAAAATGATGTTATAAAAATGCAGTACATTGTACACTCTACAAACCTCAGGACGAGAGCAGTGTCTAATGATGGTCGCTGACGGAGAGCAAAATTCTCAAACAAAACGAATTTTTTTAAAAAAATGGTCATTGTGATGGGGAAATTTTTTTGATAGCAAGAAATAGAAAAATCTTCGTAAATTTAGTGTAAAAAAATCAGTTAAAAACTGCGAATGAACACGCGGGTGACAATAAACTGGTTTACTCTCCGGAAGCAAGCAATGGACCATCACATCAATTCCGAACAAGGACCCTAAGGCACAGGTGGATTTAACATATCACCTCTCTCCTAACAATAAAAATGGTTCCGTTGGTGTTATAATATAAATCATTAATGTATCAATATTAATCTAAGTATATCATTAATGTATCAATATTAATCTAGGATTAATCTAAATAAATCATTAATCTATCAATATTAATCTGTCATTAATCTAAATACATCATTAATCTATCGCGATCGAAAAATTTCATTAGTTTAATACTTTATGTGCGCTATTAGATTGATAGCATTCATTCTGCTATTCACGTCCATTTCTTAAATCTATGATAAATTCAGAAGCACGAACGAAATATAAGTACGGCGGAACTTAAGTGTAGTAACATACCATTTTATAGAAAATGATCACTTGATACGTTGGGGTAACACTTTAAAATTAGCCACAAAATATCAATAGAACGGAAGCATATTTGTTGTAGTGTTTTTAAAGAGCACGAATGAGAGTTCAAATTTATGTAGAGGTATGGTAAAACTATTAAGGTTTTTACAATAATGTTTTATAACTTTTTTTTTTTGAGATTTCTGCTTTTAGTACATATTTTGTGTCTATGTTTTCATTTTATATTATGTTATTTTGTTGCTATGTTGATATTTGTTGTTACCATTTTTTATACCTTACGAATGCGCCAATCAGACGGTCGAAAGATTCTATTACGTAAAACGTTGTACATGATATTGTGTGGAGCCTAACGTAGGTCGAGTAAGATATTTAACTGTAATAACATTTAATACAATGTTATGTATGGTGTCCATGAGGAAAAATAATAAGTTTCGAGACTGTTGTTGTATTATTTGTATTATATTCAGCAAACGTTTCGTCCATGTGTTGAGACTTCATCAGTGTTACAAAAATTAAACGCACACTTCCTTTCTCTGATTGTCTTTATACTTTACTACAAGGAAAATTTATATTTAGCGTGATATTATAGACAATTAACTATTAAAACCTGTTATTTATTCACTAACAATCACTTGATTATCAATGACAATGATAATTTTTTTTTTGTGGGGCTTTACGGCTCATGTCGACATCAAAGGTCATTGGAGCCCGAAAAACTACGGAGAGCCAACATGACTCTCCCCGCGTGCGGGACTCGTCGAATGATTCAACCCTACCCACTAAAAACCCTCCGGATCTACAACACACCAAAACATATCTCACAACATACATCAAATGTAGGGGGTGGCTAAAATGAGGGGGGCACATAACATGAGGGGGGACAAAGAATAAGGGGGGACAAAAAATGAGGTGTAGGACAAAAATGAGAGGAATGAGGAAAATGAAAGATACCCTAGCCCTAATGGCGTCGGGATCGAAAAGAACAAGAGGTGTCCAAGGGAGGTCAGGAAAGAGAAAGGAAGGAGCATGGCACAAGTAAGTGGACGTAATGCCAGACTCAGCTCGGGGCCCCATGTTCGCCAATCACGTACTTACTAGATNTATATATATATATATATATATATATATATATATATATATATATATATATATATAATGTTAATGTATATAGTTAATGTAATTTAATTAATGACTAACACTATAGTTTAAATTATGTGATGTATGAGAAAAAGAGAAACAATGTCTTTATAGAGAAACTTAGACCTGAAGAGGAGGTCTATCAGGACCTTGAAACGTTGTCGTCGTCCATCCAATTCCAGATAATATATAATATGTACAAATTGATATTGACATTGATAATAAAGTGATTGTTAGTGAATTAAGAACAGATATTAATAACTGATTGTGTGTAATATCATACTGAAATTTTAATTTTCCTTGTAGTAAAATATTTCATGAAAATTCAATATATAATATAAAACACACTATGTCATCAAATAATTGGCAAAGACGTACCTATACGAACCTATTCTAACAAATTATCGAAAGGTTTAGCACAAGGGTTCGAGGACAGACATTCTCCTTGTACTTGTTTTCATGATAGAGTGCTTTGTACTGTGTTGAAACCGAGAAGGTAGGAGAAAAGATGTTATATAAATGGGAAACCAATTTAGGAGGGCCCACAGTATATTATATTAAAACGTTCTTAGTCAGTCTTTTTATTTATACAATTATTATTTTTCATTGTTTCTAAAATTTCAGCAATTAGCCTCTGTTTTACTTCTCCTTTTAGGATTCTTACCTATCCATAATCCACCACATGATAAATGTTTTGTAGGTCTGATGAGCTACAAAATGTAAGCTGTATGTAATACAAATAATATAACAACAGTCTCGAAATTTATTATTTTCCTTCGTGGTCACTGTGCTTTACATAGTCTCGTATTTCCAAAGTAATATAATATAATCTCCAACCACAACTAGTAATAACACTTACCTAATCAGAGTAGAATCTTTGAGACCAGGAATAATCACGTAGCGAGAATGGAATGATGGTGGTGGGAGAGGTCGACGAGGCGACTGTGGGGCGCGGCGCGGCGCGGCGCGACGGCAAGCGGCAGGTGCAGACTCCCGCTGGACCAAGAAGCAGCTGTTGCTTCCTCACGGCGGCGGTGCGTCGCATTCACATTCTTAGACCGGCGCGCGCCGACCCGACCACCTCTGCCCACACCAGCAGTCTCTCGCGCCATCAACATTCATTGGAAGTACGAGAAACGGAATGTTGTCATTGCCATAATTATGGACATGATGTAAAATTTTGGCTGGAAACCTTTTGTGGACATGAATATGGAGATATTAATGGGAATGAAGCAAAAAGAATTAGGTTTGTCAGAAAGGAAATTTATTTTCAACATTCAATTACAGAAAACGTATGTAGTAAACTGGTTTCAGTTAAGAAAGAAATGGAAAATGCTGAGAGTAACATTAGAAATGAATTAACAGAAGGTGAGAAAGTTAAATGTGAAGCGAAATAAAAATACAGTAATAGCAAATAATGGGCTTATTTCCTCAGTACCAGGACTCTGGGTGACACAGAGAGGGCGCGGTTCATAACACCTAGGGTAAATATAGGGAAAAAGTTGAAAGATGGAGTCATGAAAGAAAGTGATCAAAGCCCAGTAATTACATTATTGGGTACAGGATTGAGAAGAAAAGAAAGAACTTATCATTCGTTTAATTAACCAACATATGTGCATTTGATAAGAGAACACTCACTTATATTTTGAAAGATGGATTCACTTATCATGGTTTTTCACTGATATAAAATTCGAGTCCGAAAATACTTTGTTTTGAGCATACTTGGACAAAATATTGTGAATAAAAAAGCGATCAAATTAAATTAATTACTGAATGTTTTTAACTTCCTTCAGATGTACTCGTCACAATTTTTATAATGACGTAAATAGTAAAAATCATAATAAGAATATTTTTGTTGTTACGACAAACAAATACTGTACAAGATATAACAAAATCCCGAGAGCATAAAAATTGTATATTTTGTTTAAAAATCAACTGTCGATTTAGAAAAACATACTTTTTAATAATGTTTCCTTGCTTTTATTAGTGTTTATTTTATGCAACAATTTCATCTGCTTAAAATATCACTTTTTGGTTCTTTATTGTTAAGATGATACGTGGCCCCTTTCAATTTAGGATTTACCCTGGGCGATCAAAGATATCAACTACTGCTTGACTGAATTGGCCTCCTATTAAATGCTCGATCTAATTAAAGTACTTCAATAATAACTCTATGGGGCTACTCGCTGGCCTGTGGCGTATCTTTCACACTTGTGAGAGGACGAATCGACTAGGAATGTGAATATGAACCAGGATCAGGTTTCCTTAAAATAGCTATAAAAGAAAATCTTCAGCGAAACACTATATAATCTATATACTAAATCCCATTGGAACAGCAGTTACCAAACCTATCCCTAATAACATACAGAACAAAACATAATAAAGAATTTCTAGTAGAGTGATTTAGGAGCATCTGAAGGATGCCTATTTGAAATATTGAACATTAATACGGATCATGAATACGATGACAACCCATGCGCCGGAGTGCAAGCTCCCCCTTGCACTCTCTTCAACATAAGTATTTACTACTACAGAGAGAGGACCAAAAGTATGAATTTTTTACGAGGCGCGCTCTGACGGGCGCCTCGGAGTGTGTCACTACACACACTGCTGGATTCTTCGCGAGGTTTTCGACTCGTATCGAAGGATGGACATCTTGGTGGGGGGGGGAGGAAGAGCCAATCAAATTAGTCTTACTTTTAGAATAAGCTCACCACGAGCCATTGTCATTGACTGATTAGAACTGTAGTCAGAACGTCGCCGCTAGAGCGTCGCTGACAACGAAGTTCTCACGCTCCCCTGAATGCTGACACGTTCTCAGCGGAAATAAAATATCGGGTGTTCTGCGTGCGGCCGTGATACTGGCGTTGTACGAATAGAAATAATCTTGACTACAGTTAATATATTGATAGAAAATGAAAACCGAATTGACATTGTCATTGGGACCGTAACAAAGAGAATTGTCAGGTAATTAAGAACGATAGTTAATGTTCCTCCACTTCTAGCGTAAAAGTCCTTCGGACCTTCGAATATTTCAATATGCAACTGTGATCTTAATTTATTTAGTGTGTAAACAAGGAAGTTAATTTGTGGTACCAGGACAGGTTTAGTGAAAGTTAATCACTTTAATTAAAATGATTCTTGTTACACCTTGTAACCCTTGACTGAAATATATGCAAAACCGCAACATATTCTTCTTTCGTGCTTCTAGTAATTTACATTTTGTGAGCTCCTTGCAATCTAATAGCGTCTTTCAATTTAACTTTCTATACAAGTGTATACAGAAATTTATTTATTTATTTACAATATGTATTTATTAACAATATTTTATCTCGTAAACAAGACTAGTGATAAATTTAGCTGTTATCTGTTCATGAGGGATTAAAGATTCTCTATCATTTTCACCGCGCAAACGTGCATGTAATAAAATTAATGTTCTTAAATGAAACCTGTGAAAAATTAACAGAATTATATTTTAGTGTCAAGTATGTATTTTTTTATTTCAATTTCTGAGTTTTCATGTTTACAAAATACAAGACGATGTAAGAAATTTTGATATGCATTTTTGTTTTTGTTTTAGAAAAAAAGTATTAAAAATTGTTATCCGATGGATAAACATGATAATATCTTCATAATCTATTTAAAAGGTAGTACTCACATGAGATTATACAAGTAAAAATTTCCTCTTCGTGTAAAAAAATTGGTAGCAAGACTTCTCGCAGGTCAAGTTGCTAATTTCTTCTTTTTTTTTAAATCTGACGTCTTCAAATTTTGAAAATTGATTTTGTAAAATGGAGAAGAATGAGTTTCTTTGTTCTTCTTTCGGGAAGAACAGACACTGCAGCTAGTTTTGGATGTGGCGAAGAAACTACGTTAATAAAAATATGAGAAAGAGACTAAAAATTAACGAAAATATTCTATGACATTAAGTGTTAACTCGCTATGAAACGCTTCCATATGTAAGTCTGAAATTAAAAAGAAAAACTAATCATTTAGGTTCGCGAGTGATATTAAGCTGAAGATATTAAGTTGGAGATTCGTTAAATAAACACGATTTGGAAGAGTAAAGTTTCTCGAAGTTACTGTTTGATGAAATTTCAGTTTTTAGAAAGATGCAGTACATTTGATTCAATTGCAAATTTATTCAAAGATTAATTTATTTCACTTTTCATAAATAATTACAATTATTTTTTAATTAATAAATAGTCGACCAACAGCTCAGAACCATTTCTTTCGTGTCTTTCGTTATAAGTGAAAAGGTAAGAGAAGAAAATCGCATCATCGATCGTATTTTGTTCGACATTCGGCAAAAAAGGAAATTCAGATGAGAAACAGCAGAATCATTTTTAGATGAATAAACTATAAACAAGAGAAAAACTACTTTTGTTTTCTAGCACTGAAAATATATTTGCTATACGAGATTGCCAGAACAAATCTCAAACCAAATCATCAATCCTTAATTTTGGCTTGGGTCGAATTTTACTGATATGTTTGTTATACAAGGTCAGGCAGAAAAGTAATGAGACTGGCAACACTACAAGCGATCCGGCAACGCTGCGCTGTTGTCCTTGATAGGGCACGTGAATCAGTACCCTCCCATAGCTCAGTGCGAGTTTCAACTCCTTCCGTTAACTACGTGATTTTTGTGACTGCTATTAGTGAAGTTGTGTTTTGGTTGTGCGTCAAGCAAAATGGAACAGCGGAATTTGGAGTAACGTTGTGCCATTAAATTTTGTGTTAAGCTTGGAGAATCGGCAAGTGTGACGTTTGAAAAGTTAAAACAGGCCTATGGCGAACATTCTTTATCCCGAGCTCAAGTTTTTCGCTGGCACAAATCATTTTTGGAAAGGCAGAGAACACGTTGAAGATGAACACCGTTCAGGGAGGCCTTCAACTTCGAAAACCGATGAAAACATCGAACGTGTGAACACTTGTGAGATCTGTCCGTCGTTTAACATTAAGAATGTTGAGTGAAGAATTAATATTTGAACAGATTTACCGTTCATCAAATTTTGGGTGAACATTTGCACATGCGAAATGTCTGTGACAAAATGGTGTCGAAAAACCTCACAATTCAGCAGAAGGACAATCGAAAAAACAAGTGTCTTGATCTTCTTGACAGAATCGCTAATGAGCAAGATTTCTTTAGTCGTGTGATCACAGGTGATGAATCATGGATTTTTGAATACGATCCTGAGACCAGGAGGCAAAGTGAGGAGTGGCACACTGCAAACTCTCCTGGGCCAAAGAAAGCTCGAATGATCAAATCGAAGATCAAAACAATGCTGATTTGTTTTTTGGACAGAAG
>NNCF01132540.1:232389-242586 GCA_002313205.1 Laupala kohalensis | reverse complement strand
CTCTCTTACCTGGAGACCCCGACGCGCGAAGCGGCAAGAAACCCAAGTTGGCCACCGGGCGGGCAGACGGGCAGCCGAGTGAGCGGGTGGGGCGGTACCTGGTGTAGCGGTCGGTCGCATCCCGACTGGGCGAAAGGGCAGCTTGAGGCGTGCGTCCATGGGACAAGGGGTGGAGGGGGCGACTAATGGAGAAGATGTAGGAGGGAGGATGTCTGTGCTGACAACGCGCAGCTGCTCGCACCGGGTGCACTTTGCAGGATGCTATGGTTGGATGGAAGTGTACTGTTAAGAGGATGCACCATCCATCCATGTAAACACCAGGAAATAACCTTTCCTCTCCATATCGCTGATTAATTTTCCTCAAATGTTTCATAAAATCTTCACTCGTTGTAACGAAATCTATGTTTCATTACGAGTACTTAAAATTCTTGTAATTAAATTCATACGTATTAATTTGTAACTGAAACAATTACTTCATTAACTCTTCGTAAATTCATTTTAATAACCCCTACTTTAACGTCTCCCTTGTTTTCCTCGATACTTCATTTGATGAGGTGTTTTCTTGTTCCCGGAAAGTAAATAGACCTATTTAATTAATTATTCATTTTATTATTTATTTGCCCTGTAATGTTATGTGCACATTTCACATTAATTTTTTAGTGTTGGTTGTATACGTGTGAATTATTATCATAGGGTTTTTATTCGAGTTTCACTCGCGTAGAAATGGACTTTATTGATGTATCGTTGAAATATTTCCATGTAGTTTGTTTTTCTAAATCACCTTTGATGCACGAAAACAAAAAAAAATTCGCATTTCATAAAATTAATTGAGTGGTGTTTTAGGATCCACCCTGGAGAACGCGTGTAATAAATTAGAAGTTCTAAGTCTTCTGATCTAGTTGCTCTACGTGTGACATCAAAATAGGATTAAAAATACCAACAACAACAAAAAAAAGAAGAAAAATCTTTGGCGAATTTCCAAAAAAGTAAATAAATAACTCGTTTGTAAGTACCCTATAGAGAACATGTCACGTTTCAAAGATACGAATCTTGGAGTCCGTGTGCTAGGAGAGAAAATCAAAATATATTTAACGTTCAATAAAAAAACAACATCTGAATTGAAGTTTGTAAACTTGGTAGTGCCAAATGGAGAATAAATATAAAATAAATAAATTTATTGTCAAAAAACAGTACAAACTGCCATGTATGACCATGTGGAGAACAATAAACTAATTTACTCTCCGGAAGCAAGCAAGGGACGTATTCCATCAATTCCGATCAAGGGCCCTAAGGCAGAGGCGGAATCAAAAAAAATCAGCAAAAGTTCCTAGATAAGATAAAAAGTTAGCTGCGAGTTATAATACTAATAGAATGTCAATATGTTGGTAATTTTAAGCAAAAAATTACATGTACAAGTTATTATCGAACTATAGATTATTCTTAGTATAGTGTTTAAAAATCATAAGAATTGAAATAACACTAAATTCACGATTTATTGTTACAATAAACACGCCCCTAGACAAAGCCTAGAGAACCTGTATAAGGAATCCGCCTCTACCAGAAGGAAAAACGGAGAAAAACCCGGGCCTGGATGGGGCTACAGAAATAATGTACACAACCGTGCCGAAGTTGAGTACACATAAAACTAAATTAATATGAGCCATACGGCAACACAATCATGCAAGAAAATAGTTTTTGAAATTGGTATAAGTTATTTAAAAAGTACTACAGCAATGGCGTGATAAAGTACAAGACGAATTTAACTTTTGTTAAAATCAATAAATTATTTTACATTGTAGAAGCACTGGTACAGGAGGTAGTTTTTAACCGCGGATTTTACGTTTGCAAAATTTAAAAGCTCTAAACCTTTGAATAGGGTTTCTTGCGCTCCACGACTATTACTAACAAACACTTTAAAACTAAATATAAAAAAATCGAATATCAACTTTCCGAAAAACCCTCCTCTAGAAAACGAGTGTCGAATTTCAAAACTTGTGTCCTATCCGTGTATGCAAACGCAAACTTCTAAATGAACATAGATTTTCGAAAAAGCAAAACTTCAAATTCGAAATACGAATGAAATTGATCATTTTTTAAACCATTATCAATGTTCACAAACCGAGGAAAGTAATTCTTCCTGAAACAACACCATTGAGACAAATACTTAATGAATTTCACTATTTCATTTTTTAGCCATTTTCTTTCCTCATACCGATTGAGTTGACTAAATCTTTGAGCTCGAGGTTGCTTTTTTTCATTTTGATTTTGCATGACAATAAATTATTTCAATTACAATCGTGAATTCACAGAATCGAAATTGTAAACTGTAATACCATTTGGGTGTAGGCTTGATTAAGTCACTAGAAAGAAATAGTTAGTGAGACCAATTCTACTTTCCCAGCTCAGAAGAATAATTGTTATAGGTAGAGTCATTTAAATCCGGCAGTTGGTGAAGATCTAAGACGAGGAGTTGAACTATACTACTTAACAAGGTCATCGAGAGTAATTTCTTGAAATTTAATGATGGGTTTCAAGATGTTTAAAAAATATTGAAGTTTTGGATTTACCTTAGAACTAAGACTTAAACTTACTTTTCTTATGGTCAATATTTGAAGATCTGATGAGGTCATGGTTATATATAATGCTAAGATTGGTCATTTAGAAAAGGATAGTATTAGACTTTCTTTTTGAGAGGATAACTTTAAAACGTGCTATATACAGATAAGATAAGAATCATGCTGTACAATAAGATGGGACCAGCGCTCACAGCTAGTCAAATCATGGAGATTTATAATTATTTCTTTATTATTATTCTAACTATGTTAAAACACCACAATACGAATACTAGAAAAATATAATTTAAT
This sequence comes from Laupala kohalensis, assembly GCA_002313205.1. Classification (NCBI taxonomy): domain Eukaryota; kingdom Metazoa; phylum Arthropoda; class Insecta; order Orthoptera; family Trigonidiidae; genus Laupala; species Laupala kohalensis. The sequence goes on along the minus strand of NNCF01132540.1, from coordinate 239,722 downwards.
TTATATCTATCAGTTAATAATATAGTACAAACGATATTTCGGAACTCGTTTGATTTGTTTGGAATGCACCAGAACATGTACAAACATGGCGGCCGAGCAAAACGGTTTCCTGATTTATTCATCTCACCTCGGAAGAAGTGAAATAGCATTCTCAAGTGTGCGGTAACACATATATAAAAAATGATGTAAAAACACTACAAATCAAAGTAAATTTCCATCACTTCAGTGGTTTAAAAGTTGGTCTTTTTTAGAAGATAAGTTTTATCTCTAAGGCGCTGTGTATTACACGATCAGTTATTATTGCAATTATTTGAATTAAATGGCTGGCGAGGTATGTTTTTCAAGTTGAAGTCAAAATAAGTACTTGTTATTCTATTTGTTTACCCCGATTTAAGATATTTTAGTGATTAAACTCTATCTACAATAGTGCTACCTTAAAGTTCCTATTGTAGTATTTGTTAATGGGAAATGTAGCTTAGTGCTATTGAAGCTTATCTACATGGAGCGATAGGAGGGTAGAATGGTATAAGTATAGGTGGGCCGGTTAGCTTGGTTTACCAACAACTTGGTCCATGTGGAGGTTTTAGTAGAAGCAGTTGGTAATATTTAGAGGATTGATACTAGGAAGATGTGGATAGAAGAGGGAGGGTTCGCTTTTCAGTAGTCACAGCTATGTGAACTGGGACATTAATGTGTAAAGCTACAAAAAAAATTTCTATGTTACATTACATTTTACGGAAAGATAAAAGCGATTAGAGAAGTTTTTGTGCGCATGGGAAAGAGTTTACATATTATTGAAACCAAAGTATTTCCAATTCTAGTGCTTCGGAGAGGTGGCGTGAAATATCTAAAATAAATAGTTTGTGAAATAATAAAAATTAAATTAATAACAATTATGAGTAAATGAAATAAAGAAATAGAAGTTATGAAAATGTAATTAAATTGTTTTCTTTATCTCATATGCCAATGAAACGGTTTAAAAATATTTGTAACTAGCTACTTAGTCATCACTAAGATACAAATTACAGAACCGTTTAGAGGAACTTGTGCCTAGTCCTGTACGCTCCCTAAAGCGTGTTACCTCAATGCGGATTTTACGAGTATGAAGTATTCTGAATTTCAATTTGTTATCTTATAGTTCTTTGTAATTCTATTAAACACATTTGTGTCCTGCGTATGAAATATTCCTCTGCTATTCATTTATGAAGAAAATTATGTTACGACACAACAGTGTTGGACGCTTTTAAGTTTATTAATAAAACTATATTACAAAAGATAAAAAACTTTTGGATAATTACTTTTTGTATTTCGGTCTGCGATCTGAGCTCTAATTCAACAACTTCTACACTTGGTTTCGGAAGGTAGAACAGATTTTCGACGTAGCTCTAAAAGTTTTCACAGATGTTTCTCTAATGAATACAATTCTTCTTCTCTTTATTTTCACTCCGTGCATTCAGTCTGTAAGCTCTGCAGCTGTTTGCCGCCTAAACATCAAGGTGTCGCATCCCCTCCCGCGGAGTGCCGCAAGGTTCTCATTGACGTCTACTCCCACCATCGCCTAGATCACTCTAGAAGATGAAAATGAATGGATTCGGTGCCTTCTGAAAGTATTCTCATCACGCTCTGCGCCTTTTATAGTTTTTCTTCTACACAAAAAATGTGTGGCGCGTGTTCCATTCTCTTTTTCAATAAAAGGAAACTTTTTAATTTTCTCTCTTTTGTAATTTATTCAATCTTCAAGAAATGACAATATGTTTTTGGTTATTTGTACTTGAAAAACACTATGGATCGAGAAAAATGTTTAATCTTGAAAATACAACATACTTTCACTAAGAAACATCTATAATTTTAGCTCCTCTTGCATAATGCTTTCTTAAGCAAGTGTTTTGTATGTTTTCACATTTTAAAACTTTTAGCTGTTATGTGAGACGTTGGGAAATAATTTTGTTTAAATATTGAAATAAAACTTCAACCAACACGGAGATTTCTGTAAACAAATTCTCTTTCAATTTAAATATAAATGTTTTTTTTAATTTCTTTTTATGATTCGAAAATTAAGTAAAATCCCATTTCTCCCCATTTTTGCTGTATTTTGGTATATTTTGTACACAAATATATGTATTGTACAACACTTCTGTCAACATTATACATTACAAGTGGTTTAGGAGAGAGAGAAGCGAAGAACTTGAATAATAAACATTATATTAAACCTATATCTGTATTTGCGGGATATCATTTACCACTAAAAGCTCGGTTTGAGCAATAATTTTACGAACAATCGATCGTTAAAGCAATATAGGTCTTAATTGAAAAAAATATACATTTTTTTAATGAGATGAGAACATATTTTGCTTTTTTTATACTTGTTATGGATAAAAAATAATTTTTGTAAACTAGTGAATTCATTTGTAACATTCTTCTAAATGTTCAAGTAAAATTGCATAAGATAAAAAGTGTACCACAAACTGTATTAGTACATCACGCTAATTAAAAAGAGTAGTATTTTCCATGAGCTGTATGGTTTTAAAACCATCAAATAAACTCTTTAAATCAATACACATCCTCAAATACATTTTTGTCATATTCGAAAGGCATAAAGATTGACTAAAACAGTGTGTGTTAACTACTATATTTCATGTTTAGAGTGCTTGCCCTAACGCTTGTTGGTTTTCCCTGGTTCTCCACGGTGCGCAATGAACAAAAACAGTCATTGATGTATATATGACAATAGCTGAGAATTAAAATAAAAAATAGTCATGACTATGTATTTTTTTATATAGTTGAGGTTTTTCTGATTGTCTTATTATTATTATTATTATTATTCACCACAAATAATTAACCATAAAATATTAAATCATTTTTAGCGAAAAGGATAGAAAGTACGGTTTTTTATTAGGGTCTACTAATGTGAAATATGTATGGAGGCATTAACATTTGACATTGCAATACTTTAATTAAAAACTTTTACTTATTTTATTTATTTTAGTACTCGGCGTAAATAAAAGCTCGTTTTTGAACAGGTCTTCTATTTATTATTTTATACTTTTCAATTTTAAAATTTATTTATTTATTTTTCGTAATAATTAATCTTGCTTATTTTCAAGTTGTCAATACTAAAAATGCTTTTGAAACTCAAACATTTATTTGTATCACAATTTTAGAGAAACAGATTCATTCACCAATTACTTATCACTCCACATTCATTATATTTTAAATAAGTAAGACATCTTTCATTATTATACGCTCAAAACGTTCGCCGAATAAACAATATAATAATGAAATATGTCTTACTTATTTAAAATATAATGAATATGAAGTGATAAGTAATAGGTGAATGAAACTTTGTGGAAAATTGTGACACACAGACTCAACAAGGTTTTATAGTAAATTATAATTATATTTTTTATTTAATACATTTATTAATTTTCTTTGCCCCTACTGATATCAATCATCTGCCAAATAATCGTATTACTTTAATATTTATATTTTTAGTTGCTTCTCCAGGCATTGGGAATAGTATGCACGACCAACGGCACAATTTTAGGGCTTCTGTAAGGCACACAGGTCCTATGTCCCGGCATATTTTGGGTACATTTATGTTTTAAAAAAATCCCTTTTGAAATTGAAACTAGATTTAAACAAATAGTTAAAAACTTACGACCTTTTTGGAGGAATAATATTTTTAATTTTTCGTCAAGAACTCAACTACGTCTCGACGTGGATTCACGCCGTCATCAGGTGATCGAGTAATAATAACAATGAACTCAAAAAACAGGACGAATCGAAATATTATTTGTCCGTAAATGGTCGTAAGTTTTTAACTATTTGTTTAAGTAGATTACGTAATGAACGTTAATAGTAGAAGAACTACTAGATTGTGTTAGAGATTACGAGAAAATAGTTCGTTTACACGCTGAGGATGAAAAACGAGATAGAGGTTTAATTTTTTTTTTAATGGATCTACTCATCCCCATCGTTTTAGTCGAATCCTCTCTCTCTCTCACCTGCAGATGTTACTTCCACGAATGAATCGTGTGGGATCATATCTCACCGCGAGGAGAACCGCGACCCCGAAAGGATTCGTTATTCGGAATGGACGCGGTCCATCTGATTGGAGGTGTAGCTCCTCCTGCATCCGAAAACCCAGCTGCGAGATCTCGTTTAGGATACCGTCCCATCGTCCGTTGCATTCGAGACTTGAATTGCTGAACAGGGGGATGGGCGGATGGGCGGAATGCTCGTTCGGATGCTTACGTCTCTCCGTATTTCGGTCGCGTTCGATTGTAACAAGGAAATGGAACGATGAACGATGTGAGTTTATCTATAGAATAGGAAATGTGATGCGTTCTACGATACTTGAACCTTTGTTTCACAATTTCAATTTGTTCACAATTTCAATATCTCGCAGAATTTATTTTCAGTCACAAGAATCTCTTAGTAAATGATATATTTCGACCATATGTACGTTTTCCGAGACATCTATGTACTGAGTGCAATTGAGATATTCATAAAAATAGATACCAATTAATATCATATTGGTATATCCTTTAAAATTCGCGCGACAAACTTTTTGAAGACAAACAATTCACCATAAAATATTAAATCATTTTTAGCGAAAAGGATAGAAAGTACGGTTATTTTTATTAGGGATTACTAATAAAAAATGTTTGTATGTTTGGCCCAAACATACTAACAAACTAATGTGAAATATGTATGGAGGCATTAACATTTGACATTGCAATACTTTAATTAAAAACTTTTACTTATTTTATTTATTTTAGTACTCGGCGTAAATAAAAGCTCGTTTTTGAACAGGTCTTCTATTTATTATTTTATACTTTTCAATTTTAAAATTTATTTATTTATTTTTCGTAATAATTAATCTTGCTTATTTTCAAGTTGTCAATACTAAAAATGCTTTTGAAACTCAAACATTTATTTAATATAAATAAATAAAATCGAATGTCTGTGTGATACACCTACGGTTCTTTGAGGAGCAAAACATCCTTTGAGAAGCGATCATAATGACGTGATATGAAGTTTCTCCTCTGTTCGTCATGATAAGCCAAATTTCATCTCAATCGGTTGGGGGTTTAAAATTCAGTCGCCAGCTTTGGCCCAAACATGCTAACAAACTAACTGAAAGGTCAAGTGAAATAAAAGCTTGTAGAAACGAACCAGCGTAGCGAGGCAGGGATTACAAAAGGGATTACAGAATGGGTAGAAATGATCTTTTTTTTTAAATTAAGAAAATAATTTTTTTTTTGTGGGGCTTTACGGCTCATGTCGACATCAAAGGTCATTGGAGCCCGAAAAACTTGTACAGGTAGGGAAAATGCAGTTACGCACTAGGGAGAGCCAACATGACTCGTCGAATGATTCAACCCTACCCACTGAAAACCCTCCTGATCTACAACTCAAAACTCAAATATCAACATATCTCAATACACCAAATGGAGGGGGGGGGCAAAAAATGAGAGGGGCACATAACATGAGGGGGGACAAAAAATGAGGGGTAGGACCAAGATGAGAGGAATGAGGAAAATGAAAGATACCCTAGCCCTAATGGCGTCGGGATCGAAAAGAACAAGAGGTGACCGAGGAAGGTCAGGAAAGAGAAAGGAAGGAGCATGGCACAAGTAAGTGGACGTAATGCCAGACTCAGCTCGGGGCCCCGTGTTTGCCAAACACGTACTTACTAGATGTAAGTCCCCTGGGGGGAAGAAAAGAAACAAACAAAACCAAAATAGACAGGAAAATATTCGTCTCTCAATAGATTAATCAGGGATTGGAACAATGTACCTGCTGTTTGTGGGAGTGCTGTCAGGCAGCATTCACTCTTAAATTCAAGAACTCATTGGGAAAAAGGGAGTAAATATGTAACTAAGAAAAAATGAATTTCATGGTTGCTTTTCGTGTATTTTTTATTAGGATAGAGTCTTCCCAACTAATATACATTTTACGTTGTGTGTTTAATTTTTATATTACGTTTAGTTACGTGTGTATTGTAAATGTAATTTTTATATTTCGTTTACACATTCCCACCGAGTGAGGACTCAATTCCAGAAATAAATTTGTTTTGTATTTTTGTCAACATCTTAACATTTCTCTCTCATAATTTCATTTACGATTATCTACAAAGTATTTTTCCGAATTTCATCTCGTCTCACTTCAGATCGACTCCGCATTCTGCCCCTCCTCGATAAAATTCTCGTGGTAGGTAAGCGCGGGGTTTGAGTCGAAGGTGGCAGCATGGAGTTAAATAAAGGCGAAAGACGCGCGAGGAACAAAATCTCTTCTCCCAAAGAGAAACTTTCCGGTTTAGGAGTCAATGCAGCTGGATTGATGGTCACAATACGCCTTGGCTCACAAACATCTCTGGGACCGCATCGGAGGCCTCGACCGCACATTCCATTGGTTGGATCTTTGGAACGACATCGCTCCGCGTATTCTGAAAGAAATTGGTGCGTACATGAGAACTTGAGAGTAATTATGTTATCGTGAATGAAAATGGTAGCAAGGACCTTCGATTAGCAACTGGTCCTTGCCTTTCTATGTTGACAACCGTTGTTTACAATTGACCTCATAAAGATTAGAATCCCCTTAGGAAGTACTTGTTTGTGGATGGGTATATTCCAATTCGGGAATCCACAAACATACAAGCAAGGGACCGTCCCTTCAAGGGCCTTAAGGCAGAGACGGATTTAACATTTCAGTATTTTCCTAAGGTAAGAATAAAAATACCAATTATTACAGTAGAAATTGCCTCTATACTTACGTAGTGTACGAACACAGAGACTGCAGCAGTTGCATATCACGAAGCGTCCGTTGGGACAGGAACTTGAAGCGTTTCTGTCACATGACTCAGGAGAGCAAATTTCATTCCGGTTGCAGGATATCAGCTCCACATCACTACCAGCACTGAATACAGCAAGACTTGCGAAGACCACACCCAGAAGAAATCTCATCTACATGTGCGAACGGAAGAAACATCTATGCTTATAATGAATCACTAACTGGAATAGAACTTCTCATGTTTTGTAATATCATAATAATAATAATGATAAGGAATAATAATGAAATACGAGGACCTGGCAACTGAGATTAAGAATATATGGAAGTTAGGTCAGGTTGAAATTATCCTCTTAGTGATACCTGTCGAAGGTATTTTATCGAAAAGGTTTCAGAAGAACTCGGAATGGGTAAGGAGAATGTAACATCAGGACCAGTGCAGTCTATCTATTTTTGAAATATTAACATTTTCAAGCATTTTGCTAGCCGGAAATTCCTAAGGAGATTAAAGGTCGGGCCAGTCGCCGCCAAATAAGGAAAA